>JARBWK010000013.1:1623007-1856062 GCA_030556195.1 Anolis apletophallus | reverse complement strand
AAAAACAATTGTTTGGGGAGTATGGGCAACGGATGATGGGATTTGCAGTACCTTCAACCAATTCAGCTCTGACTTCAACAGACCACTGAGATTCCCCACGAATGACAGACCTAGACCAAACTTGGCACACAGAACTCCCATGACTAACAGAGAATACTGGAGGAAGTTGGGAGGAATTGACAGTGATTTATGGGAGATGTAGTTCACCTACATCCGGAAAGCACTGTGAACCCAAATGACTATTAATCTGGACCAAACTTGGCATAAATACTCAATATGCCCAAAATTGATAAATGGTTGGAGTTTAGAGAAAATGAATCTTGACATTTGGGAGTTGCAGTTGCTGGGATTTATAGTTCCTCTGCTATCCAAGAGCATTCTGAATTCCAACAGAAATGGAATTGAATAAGCTTGGCATACAGAACTCCCATAACCAGAGAGTTTTGGGGTTATTTTCCTGACATTTGGGAATTGTTGGGATGTATAGTTCAAAGAGCATTCTGAACTACCACAACAATAGAGTTGAACCACACTTGGCATACAGATCTCCTATGATCAACAGAAAATACTGGAGAGCCTTGGGGAAAATAGACCTTGGCATTTGGGAGTTCTGTAGATGTAATAATAGCAATAATACATAAGAGTAAAATAATAAATGCAATAATAATAATAATAATAGAGTAACATAATAAGGGTAATAATCCAATAATCACCATAGTTTATTTTAACTATGGTATACATTTGGGGGGGAAATGCTATGTGTATATGAATAAGGAAAGGGGAGAAAGACTTGGGAAGGGGTGGGAAAGGAGGTCTGGAAATGGGAAAAGGTTGAGATTGGGTGGTTGAAAAAGTGGGAAAATGAAGTGGTAAAGGGGTAGCTGAAAAAGTGGGACAGATTGGGGTGGGAAGGGGGAATGACTGATGTGAAAGGGGGTGGAAACTGGGAAAGGTTGGGATGGAAAAGGGGGCTGGAAAAGTGGGAAAGACTCGAGTCTGGTGTGTGTGTGTGGGGGGGATTGGGAAAAGGTAAAGAGGAAATTGGGGAGGTAAAGAGGAGCAGCTGGAAAAGATTGGCATGGGGAAAGGAAGACTGCAAAGTGAGCACGAGGGGGGTGCCAAGGGGAGCCTGGAATAGTGGAAAGATTGAAAGGGCAAGGGGGTAAGTGGAATAGATTGAGGTGGGGATGGGGGCTGGAATAGTGGGAGGGGCTGGGTATAGTAAAGAAGGGGAAAACTAGAAAAAGGGAAGACGGGGTGGGAAAGGAGTGTTGGAAAAGAGGGGGGAAACTGAGGTGGGAAGGGAGGAAGTGGGGAGGACTGGGGAGAGGAAGGTGCGCGCGAGCAACCCAAAAGAAGGAAATCAAGCCAGGCACCTTTTGCCGCCCCTGCCACCCTCTCGCCGTGGCTCCTTTTCCTCCCCCTCCTTCTTAACCCAGTCCAAAGGAGTGGGGGGGGGGGATGCCAGGAGGAAGGAGGAGCAGCCCAAGGCAAAGCTCAGGGGTGACGGCAAGGAGAGGGAGGGAGAGAGAGAGAGAAGCCCACACAGAGGGCGAAAGACAGGGAGATGGAGGTCCCAGCAGAGCAGAGCAGAGGAGGCGGCACTCAGGGTTGCTGCTTCTGCTTCCCCTCTGAAGCATGCCGCCGAGCCTGCCTCTTTCCTCCGCCAGTAAGCACGCGCGCAGCTCCCTCCCTCCTCCAATCAGGAGTGCAATGTCGGCGCCGCGTGTGAGGTGAGGGGGGCGCAGGCAGCTGCCTTCCTCCTCCATTCCTCCAACTCACCTCGCACACGACGCTGACATTGCGCTCGTGATAGGAGGAGGAAGGGAGCTGCGCGCGCGCTTGCTGGGGGGGAGAGGCAGGCTTGGCGGCGATGCTTGCTCCCTCCTTCCCTGGCCTCCTCTTCTTCTCTCCCCTCCCGTCCCCTCGGCTCCCCAAGGCGCCCAGGTTCCTGTGGGCTCATTTTCGGAGGAGGAGGAGAGCGTCGCCTGGCCCCTCCCCTCCTGAGCCTCCCCTGCCTCTCTAGGTCTAGGTCCTAGAGAGGGTTGGGTTCCCCAACCGCTGTCCCTTGATCAGCTGGTGTGCCGCGGAAAGAAAACCTTGGAGGGGAAAGAAAGGCGGGGGAAGAGGTTTTTTAGCAACAGTGTAGAAGCAAAGCACTAGGCACACCAGCTGATAGCTCACGGCACACTGGTGTGCCGAGGCACAGCGGTTGACAATGACTGCTCTAGAAGCAAAGCACTAGTGCCACCTAGTGTTCACCACCAGAACTTTAGCAAAAGTGTAGAAGCAAAGCACCAGCCCCACCTAGTGTTCACCACCAGAACTTTAGCAACACTGGAGAAGCAAAGCACCAGCGCCACCTAGTGTTCACCACCAGAACTTTAGCAACACTGTAGAAGCAAAGCACCAGCGCCTCCTAGTTTTCACCAACAAAACTTTAATGTCAATTCAGCTACTTCAGGCCCCTCCCTTGAAGTCAATACTGGTCTTTATTCAGGCGCTGAAGTCCAGGGACGCTTTCCTGCATTCGTTCATCTCTAAACTGCTGTAAGCATTCACGGATGGTGCTACATGTATTCCTGACAGCTTGTGAAACGGATTGTACCTTCTGAGCAATACAAGTTGGACACTTTGGGAGAATGGAAACACCATGTATTTGAGAGCGGGAATGCTCCAGAGTTCTCGCGGGTGACATAAGAGGTATAATTTCTGGGGTAAAATCTCCGGATCCGGATTCAAGAACCCTCTGGGATCGCCGAGGAATCGGGAAAGACCAATGGAGGGGAGGAAAATCTCCCATTTTTGTGTGTCCTGGAAGGGATAAAAAAATAGGAGAAAGGTTGGACAAAGTGTTTAGAGCTCAAAGGAGACGACGCTGGAAAATAAAATGGTTTTTATCCAAAAACCTGTGTTTCATTCAAAAAGTCACAGACTTATGGACCCGCCTTCGTACATATCACATCATGTTTCCCTAGTGCAGTGTTTCCCAACCAGTGTGCCATGAGCGATCACCAGGCGTGCTGAGGGAAATGGGAACCTCCAATCCCCTTTCTTCCCCCTCCTGACGAACGCTTTTCCTTCTCCACTCAGTCTCCCTTCTTCCCAGCCTCGCTCTGCTCGCTAAACTTGATTTTCCTGACTAGGCCTCAGTTACTACATAAAGGGCCTGAAAGGGCCTGACTGAATTAACAGCAAGGCTTCCTAAACTTGATTTTCCTGACTAGGCCTCAGTTACTACATAAAGGGCCTGAAAGGGCCTGACTGAATTAACAGCAAGGCTTCCTAAACTTGATTTTCCTGACTAGGCCTCAGTTACTACATAAAGGGCCTGAAAGGACCCGACTGAATTAACAGCAAGGCTTCCTAAACTTGATTTTCCTGACTAGGCCTCAGTTACTACATAAAGGGCCTGAAAGGGCCTGACTGAATTAACAGCAAGGCTTCCTAAACTTGATTTTCCTGACTAGGCCTCAGTTACTACATAAAGGGCCTGAAAGGGCCTGACTGAATTAACAGCAAGGCTTCCTAAACTTGATTTTCCTGACTAGGCCTCAGTTACTACATAAAGGGCCTGAAAGGGCCTGACTGAATTAACAGCAAGGCTTCCTAAACTTGATTTTCCTGACTAGGCCTCAGTTACTACATAAAGGGCCTGAAAGGGCCTGACTGAATTAACAGCAAGGCTTCCTAAACTTGATTTTCCTGACTAGGCCTCAGTTACTACATAAAGGGCCTGAAAGGGCCTGACTGAATTAACAGCAAGGCTTCCTAAACTTGATTTTCCTGACTAGGCCTCAGTTACTACATAAAGGGCCTGAAAGGGCCTGACTGAATTAACAGCAAGGCTTCCTAAACTTGATTTTCCTGACTAGGCCTCAGTTACTACATAAAGGGCCTGAAAGGGCCTGACTGAATTAACAGCAAGGCTTCCTAAACTTGATTTTCCTGACTAGGCCTCAGTTACTACATAAAGGGCCTGAAAGGGCCTGACTGAATTAACAGCAAGGCTTCCTAAACTTGATTTTCCTGACTAGGCCTCAGTTACTACATAAAGGGCATGAAAGGGCCTGACGGAATTAACAGCAAGGCTTCCTAAACTTGATTTTCCTGACTAGGCCTCAGTTACTTAACAGCAAGGCTTCCTAAACTTGATTTTCCTGACTAGGCCTCAGTTACTACATAAAGGGCCTGAAAGGACCTGACTGAATTAACAGCAAGGCTTCCTAAACTTGATTTTCTGGACTAGGCCTCAGTTACTACATAAAGGGCCTCTGTCTTGTCTGGATTAAGTCTCAATTTGCTAGCCCTCTTCCAGTCCGACACAGTGGCCAAGCACCGGTTCAAGGTCTGGACAGCCTCCTTGGTGACAGGTGGGAAGGAGTGACAGATCTGGACGTCACCTGCGTACAGGTAACACCTGACTCCAAAACTCTGGATGATCTCTCCCAGCGTTTTCATGTAGATGTTAAACAACATCGGGGACAGGACTGAACCCTGAGGGACTCCACAGGACAACGGTTGTGGAGCCGAACAGGTGTCACCCAGTAACACCACCTGGGTACGACCTTCGAGGAAGGATTGGCGCCACTGCAAAGCAGGACCCCCAAGCCCCATCTCTGCAAGGCGACCCAGAAAGATACCGTGGTCAACGGTATCAAAAGCCGCTGAGAGGTCCAGCAGAACCCACAGGGACACGCTCCCCTTGTCCAGCTCCCTGATGAGCTCTAATATGACATGTTATGTGAAATATATAATTGTTATATTGTATTATTATTATTAGTATTATATTGTATTACATTATAATATTATCAGTATTATATGTGTATGCCATATATTATGTTATTAGCACAGCACAATATTAGTATTATGTATTACTTTATTGTATTCTATCACTCTACTGTAATACATGTAATATAACAAATATAATTCTTATATTGTATTATTATGGTAACAATAATCATAACTGAATCCTACAGTTGGAAGGGGCTCCCAAAGGATTTCCAGTCCAGTGGGGCCTTCTCCCAAGAAGGAAGGCCCCGTCAGTACTAATGACAACGACAACAACAGCAGCAGCAGCAGCAGGATCCTAGAGTTGGAAGGGACCCCCAAAGGCCATCCAGCCCACTCCCCTTCTGGCAGGAAGAAAGGCACCATCAGTACTGATGATGATGATGATGATGGGGACTCCGGAGTCATCCAGTCCGACTCCCTTCTGCCAGGCAGGAGGAGCACAAGCAAAGCTCTCCCAGCAGATGGCCATCCAGCCCCTGCATAACAATATAGGGTCCTAGAGTTTGAAGGGACTCCAAATGGTAGGAAGACACCACCCAAGCCTTCTTGCTGCATCTGTTTATTGTTATTATTATTATTATTACCATACTATGATTAATTAGAACCATAGGATGCCAGAGCTGGAAAGTAGCCCCGAAGACACCATCCAAACCTTCCCTACAGATAGCCATCCAGTTCCTGGGGGACTTCAATGTCCACGCCGACGCAGCCTCCATCTCACCTGCAGCCGCGGACCTAATCTCGACCATGGCGACATTAGGCCTCTCCCTGTGTAATTCGGGACCCACACACTTGGCCGGACACACCCTCGATTTGGTGTTCAGCGCAGGGGTTCAAGTGGACCTAGCCTCTGTAATAGAGGTTCCATGGTCGGACCACTGTGCTCTAAGTATCCGGGTTGAGCAACCACCTCCCCATGCAAGGGCGCCGAACAGATTTTAGTTCGCCCAAGGAGACTTATGGAACCCGAAAGGTTCCTGAATGCTCTAAGGGATCTGGAGTCTATCAGCGTCTCAGTCGAAGAGCTAGTCCAGACCTGGAATTCCTCACTGACAAGAGCTCTCGACGAGATTGCTCCCAGGCGCCCTCTCCGGCCCCGCAATCATCGGTCTCCTTGGTATACTGGAGACCTCAGGACCATGAAGCGGGAAAGGAGACGGCTAGAGCGCGAGTGGCGGAAACTCCGTGACGGAGCCTCAATATCAGCTTATAAGCTATTCAAAGAGTCTTATGAGCATGCTGTCAAGGCAGCCAAAAATGACTACTTCTCTGCCTTGATAGCGTCTGCAAGCTCACGCCCGGCCCAACTGTTTAAGGTAATTCGATCGTTGACGACGGTCCCTACCGTCCCAAAAAATAGTGATCAGGCCCTCACTGCCGGTGCTTTTCAGAGCTTTTTTACAGACAAGATACTGAACCTCCGCCGGGACCTTCCGGCCACAGTTGATACAGTAAGAGAGCTAGAGACTCCGTGGCCCTCCGCCGGCCCACCCTCGACCGGTTTCGGCCACTGGACGCAGATGCTGTTGATAAGATAGTGACTGCAGTTCGTCCTACCACCTGCTCCCTCGACCCGGGCCCCTCCTGGCTTGTTAGATCTTGCCTGGAGGGGTTACGTGGGCCTCTGTTGAATATCATTAACAGCTCCCTTGAGCAAGGGGTTTTTCCAGAGTGCTTAAAAGAGGCGGTGGTAGCTCCATTACTGAAGAAACCATCATTGGACCCTGCGGTTCCCTCCAACTACCGCCCAGTGTCGAACCTTCCGTACCTGGGCAAGGTGGTTGAGAGGGCAGTAATGGAGCAACTGCAGTCCTTCTTAGATGACACAGCATGGCTAGACCCCTTCCAGTCCGGCTTCCGTTCGGGGCACGGGACGGAGACGGTTCTGGTCTCTATCACAGATCAACTCCGCTGCCAGCTCGACCAAGGCGGGTCTGCGCTGCTCGTGTTATTGGACCTCACGGCAGCGTTTGACACGGTCGACCACAATCTTTTGATCCACCGCCTGGCCATGGCCGGAGTGAGGGGGACTGTCCTTAAATGGCTGTCCTCCTTCCTCCGCCAGCGGTCTCAGCATGTGAGGAGGGGCGGGGTGGTCTCCGAGGGCTCCCCACTAGTGTGTGGAGTCCCCCAGGGGGCCATTCTCTCCCCTCTATTATTTAACATCTACATGCAGCCGCTTGCACAGCTGGTGCGGAGTTATGGGCTGGTCTGTCACCAGTACGCTGATGACACCCAGCTCATTCTGAGGGTAGAGGGCAGGCCGGAGTCCGGCCCCGATAATTTCCAACCCTGCCTCGAAGCCGTTACTGGATGGCTGCGAGCCAGTAGGTTGAGGGTGAATCCGGCGAAGACAGAGATCTTGTGGCTGGGCCGCCCGGGCGGGGTGGGTGGCCGGCTTCAGACCCTGGACGGGGCGGCGCTGCATCCAGCGCCGTCAGTGAAGAGCCTGGGTGTCCATTTGGACTCCCAGCTGACCATGGAGGGCCAGGTCTCCATGGCCAGCAAGGCGGCCTTCTTCCACCTCCGCCAGGCAAGGAGGCGCGCCCCCTACCTATCCCGGAACGATCTAGCCACGGTGATCCAAGCCACGGTCATCTCGAGGCTAGATTACTGTAACGCGCTTTACGTTGGCCTGCCTATGTCGTCGATCCGGAAGCTCAAGCTGGTGCAGAACACTGCCGCCCGGCTCCTGTCTGGGACCCCAGCAGGCTGCCATATAACACCAATTTTGCAGGATCTGCACTGGCTGCCTATTGAGCACCGGGTCGCCTTCAAAGTGCTGGTTCTTACCTTTAAGGCCATCCACGGCCTGGGGCCAGCGTACCTGAGGGACCGTCTCACCCCATATTGCCCAGCGAGATCACTGCGGTCTGAAGAGGCCAACCTTCTAGTAGTTCCATCCGTAAGGCTGGCCCACCTAACATCTACCCGCCGGAGGGCGTTCTCAGTAATAGCTCCCACGCTATGGAACGCCCTCCCGGCTGAAACCAGAGCCTTGCGTGACCTACTCCCGTTCAGGCGGGCCTGTAAAACTCATTTGTTTAGACAGGCCTTTGGAGAGTAGGCCGGCCTAGATTCCACCTGGCTGTTTAGACTTGCTGCTGCTTATTTTAACTGTATTGCCTGTTTTAATTTGTGTTTTTAACTGTTTTATGTTGTAGTTTTAACCCATGGCACTATGCCACTGGCTCTGTGAGCCGCCGCGAGCCCCTGGGAGTCGGCGGTCGAGAAGTCCCAACAAATAAATAAATAAATAAATAAATAATTATGATAGAACCACAGAGCTGGAAGAGACCCCAAGGGCTATCTAGTCCAACCCTTTTCTACCAGGCAGGAAAAGCACCATCCAACTATCCAAGCCTTCCCGACAGATGCTCATCGAGCGACATGAGGTAGATACAGGCTCCAAAGGGCTCTCCAGTCCAATCCCTTTTCCTTTCTGCCAAGGCAGGAAAGGCACCAGCTGAGCCCTCCCGACAGATGGCCAGGCAGGCACCCTCTGTTTCCTTAATCTTCCCGGAAACTTCCCCAAAACATTGCAGGGTTTGGCCAAAAGGTCTGATTTCCCGGAAGCTAGCCTTACCTGCACGAAGGAGGAGGAGGAGGAGGAAGGGGAGGGGGAGGAAGAAACGACAAGACTAATGCTCAAGATCCTGCAAGGAGGACTCCCGCCATGCGTGGAGAGAGAGAGTTGCCAGAGAGAGAGAGAGAGATATGCCCTTCTGCCTTCGCAGTTAACCCCCAACTGACATCGTTTGAATCCGGAGATTCCAAAGCCACTTACAGGCTCCGCCTCCTGTTTCCACGGTAACGGAAACTCCTTAGAGGTTCTGTCAGCTGATATTCCTGTTAACCCTGGAAGGTTAGCTAGGTTTTACCCTTACAATATACATACATATATATAAACATCAACCACATTTAAAACCTGTAACAAATAAATATGACTTCACCACAGCTCCCTCTGTCGGCTCCAGCTCCCTATGCAGGGACGTAAGAGAAGCCTCCCACAAGGATGGGGAAACATCTGGCCGTCCCCTGGGCAACGTCCTTGCAGACGGCCAATTCTCACGCACCAGAAGCAACTTGCAGTTTCTCAAGTCGCTCCTGACACACACACACACACACACACACAAAAGATTAGTTCAATCCTCTGCAGTTACATTTTGTCGGGAAGCCTTAGCATTGAACGATTGTGTTGTTAAAGTGCGAAGTATGGGACCTTGTGCAGAAACACATTCAAAGTGGAAACCACAACAGCCCCTGACTTGATCTTAAAAGCTTTCTTTAAAAACCTGCCTGAATAATAATAATAATATACTATTATTCTATTATTATTTTCCTATTGACTGAAGCAACGTGCAGTCATTGAACTCTTGGCAGCAGAAGGTCTCGCCCCAAAGGAGATTCTTCATCAGAGGATACAAGATGTTTATGGGGGTTGTGTTGATGTGAGTACCGTGCGTCATTGGGTGAGTAAGTTTAGAGATGTTGAGGTGGGAATGTCTGACTTGCGTGACGTCCTGTGACAGCAACCACCGAGTCTCACAAGCAAAAGATTGACAGATTGATTCAGGACAATCGTCGTATCACTCAGAGAGAAATTTGGGCCGGAGAGATAGCACAGCGGTAACAACAGCTGTGCTTGCAATCAGAAGGTTACATGTTCGATTCCCGGGCTGGTCTGGACACCCAGTTGTGAGCCCTGTCCACCAGGCCCGGATTACCCATAAGGCCACCCTAGGCTATGGCCTGGGGGCGCTGCGATGGGACGGGGGAGGAGGGAATGGGGGCCCCCCTCGCCATCGCCCCCGCCCCCTTGTCAAGGAAGGAGGGCACGAGGAGGAGGAGGAAGAAAGGGAAGCCCCGCCCCCAGGGCCGCTGCCGGGCATGCGCGCGTGGCAGGAGGGCGCAAGCACCTCTGCCTCCTTCCCCAATGTTCCTGGGTGCCGGCTCCGAAAGGCCCAGGGGCCGGGAAGGGGCCTGGCCCAGCTGCACAAGGGTGCCGAGCTGGGCCTGGGCAAGGCCTTGCTGGCCCTCCGCATGCAGCACATCAAGGAGGCTGGCGGCATCACCTGCTTCCGGGAGAGCGGGGGGCTGGCGCCGCTGCTGAGGGTCCTGGCCGGTGCCCCCAGGCCCTGCCGCACCCTTGACCTCAGCATCCTGGGCAACTGCTGCACTGATGGTGGGAGCCAGGCCTGTGTGCGCCAGCTAGGAGGCATCCCGCCCCTCGGTGAGAGAGAAGAGGCAGGCGGAAAGAAGGAATGGGGGGGGGGGGTTTCGGTAGAGGTTGGTTTGGGGGTGTGATTCCAAAGTATGGCCTAGGGCGCTAAAAAGGGGTTAATCCGGGCCTGCTGTCCACTGTTCACCTAACAGTTCGAAAACAGCCCAGCTACAGCTAAATAGATGAACTAGGGACCGCTAAGCGGGAAGGATGTTACAAAAAGGACTTTACAACGCCTGAATAAAAGGAAAGATCGGCTGTCGGAAGGTGGAATGCGGAAACAGAGGCTCTCCGTCATGGTGAAGCAACAGCACCCCCTTGTGACGTAATGACGTGATGGAGCAACCGCACCCTGTGACGCAGCCAGAGGAAAATCCTTCTAAATTGTACTTGTTGTATTGTAATTGTATGTCAACCGGCAGGGAGTGTCCGCTCCGAGTCCCCTTCGGGGTGAGAAGAGCGGAATATAAATAAAGTGTATTATTATTATTATTATTTCAAGCATAATCGGCATTTCACAAGAACGTGTGGGTCACTTTATTGCTTTTCTGTGCACGATGGGGACCCAGGATGCGGACGCCGGAAATGAAAGCGCACAGACTTCTTCCGTGAAGGCTTCAGACAACTTGTTCATTGTTGGCAGAAATGTATCTGATTGTCTGGCGATTATGTGGAAAAGTGAATGGTGGTAGTTATAGAGCACATTCTCAGGATTATTTCTGCGTTGGATTTATTAAAATATTCCCATCCAAACCCAAGTAACAAAGATGGAGGCATTACTTTTCATTCAACCCTCGTATAATATATTATAATAATATGGTCATATAATGTGACGTCCCTCAACTTTTCCTGTGTTTTTATGATAGTATCTGTTAGGAAGGACAATTGACCACCCGGGAACAAAGATCATAGTATTACGTAGAGTGATGAAAGGCTCCGCTTGGCTCTTCTTGCAGGGCCGGCCGGTCATCATCTGCGACAAGGAGGACATCGAGACCATCAAGAACAACAAGCGGACCATCAAGGTGCCCCATTCCGTGGACTGCCTGCAGGGCATCCTGAGCGTCATCCCGCTCCAGCTCCTGGCCTTCCACCTGGCCGTCCTACGAGGATACGACGTAAGCTTTCTAAAAATTCCTAAAGTACCAAAACCAGGGGTGGGCAATTGTTTTTGTCCAAGGGGCCACACAAGAGCCAAAAAAATATTATAGAGGGCCGCACCTAAAGGCGGAACTGCATGCTAATCTACATTATTTAATTATTTTGTCAGAGCTGGGAGCTCTTAGCCTGGAAGAGGCTCAGAGCCCCAGTCTGCCTTGACCTGCTTTGACACTGGACATTGGGAAATCCCCAGGATGATGCAATCCTCTGGGGGAAAGTGCTGGATCAGAACGGAAGTGATGTAACCTCCTCTGGACATTGGACACTGAATGGGAATATGCTGACTCAGAGGGGGATGAGGTCATATCCCTTGGACAGTGGGATTGCTGAGTCAGCAGGACATGATGCAACCTTCCCAGGAAGTTGCAAGGGAAGGGAAGGAGGGGGTCGGGGTATATTTATTTATTTATTTATTTATTTATTATTCACTTTTGTATTCCGCTCCTCCCAGCAGGCTCGGGGCGGATCACAGTAAAAATACATGGGCGGCATGTTGTGACATCAACATGTGGCCCTACAGCTGATAAAAACATAAAACCACATTTAAAACAGGTTACATTGTCAAGACACAGGTTAGGAGGACATATGTCAGAGTTCTTGATCCGGTGTGCCTAATTAAAGGCCAGCCCGAAGAGGGCCGTCTTACACGCCCTCCGGAATGGACCCAGTTCCGAGATGGCTCGGGTGCTGTCCGGGAGGGCGTTCCAGAGCACTGGTGCCGCCACAGAAAAAGACCTTTGTCTGGTCGTCGACAGGTGGCAGGAGCGGACTGATGGAATTAACAACAGATTTTGCTCATCTGAGCGCAGTGATCTCGGGGGCAAGTACGGGGTAAGGCGGTCCTTCAGGTACGCAGGCCCTAGGCCATGTAAGGCCTTAAAGGTCAACACCAACACCTTGAAGGCGATCCGGTACTCAATAGGAAGCCAGTGCAGTTGCCGGAGAGTGGGTGTAATATGCTCTCTCGCCGGCACTCCTGCCAGCAAGCGAGCCGCGGCATTCTGCACTAGCTTGAGTTTCCGGATCGTCGACAAGGGAAGGCCAACGTAGAGGCCATTACAGTAGTCTAGTCTCGAGATGACCGTCGCTGGATTACCGTGGCCAGGTCCCCCCTGGACAGGTAGGGTGCCAGTCGCCTAGCCTGTCGGAGGTGATAAAATGCCGTCCTGCTGACCACAGAGACCTGGGCCTCCATGGTCAGCGAGGAGTCCAGCACGACCCCCAAGCTCTTAACTGACGGCGATGGGTTAAGCCGCTCGCCGTCCAGGGTAGGCAACCGGCACCCACCCAGCCCAGGCCGACCGGGCCACAGGATCTCCGTCTTCGATGGATTCACCTTCAGCCGGCTGGCACGCAGCCAACCAGTCACGGCTTCGAGGCATAGATGGAAACAATCGGGTACGGAGTCCGACCTGCCGTCCATTCTCAGCAGAAGCTGGGTGTCATCAGCGTACTGATGACACTCCAGACCAAAGTCACGGGCCAGCTGGGCCAGGGGGCGCATGTAAACATTGAATAATAAGGGGGAGAGGATGGCCCCCTGGGGGACCCCACAATCAAGTGGGAGTCTCCCGGAGACCTCCCCGCCCCCCCACCACACGTTGTCCCCGGTCCCGGAGGAAGGAGGCCACCCATTGAAGGGCAGTCCCCAACCCCGGAAGCGGCTAAACGGTGGGTCAATAATGCATGATCTACAGTATCAAACGCTGCTGTCAGATCTAACAAGACAAGCAGTGCTGATCCACCCTGGTCCAGCTGGCGGCGAAGTTGGTCTGTAATGGCGACAAGCACGGTCTCCGTCCCATGCCCAATACGGAAGCCGGACTGGAAGGGATCAAGTCCAGCTGTGTCGTCTAGGAACCGCTGCAGCTGATCCGCTGCTGCCCTCTCAATTACTTTGCCTAAGAAGGGCAAGTTGGAAACAGGCCTGTAATTGGAGGGAGCCGAGGGATCTAAGTTCGGCTTTTTCAGCAGCGGTTTCACCATAGCCTCTTTTAATCCTCCTGGGAAGACTCCTTGCTCAAGGGAGCTATTTAAGATCGTGCCCAGGGGGCCACGTAGTCCCTCCCGGCAAGATCTAACCAGCCAGGAGGGGCACGGGTCGAGGGAGCAAGTAGTTGGTCTAGCTGCAGCCAGTAACCTATCGACAGCTGCTGCGTCCAGCGGTTGGAAACGGGTGAAGGTGGGCCCACCGAGTGGCGGTGGAGTCTCGAGTTCACTAACTGTATCAAGAGTGGCAGGAATGTCCCGGCGGAGGGTCGAAATCTTGTCAGCAAAAAAGTTCTGGAAAACCTCAGCCGTTGGAGCCAAACCCCTATCTTTTGGGACAGTTGGGATTGTTGTCAAAGACCGAATTACCTTAAATAATTGGGCTGGGCGTGAACTAGCTGACTCTATCAAGGAAGAATAGTGGGCCTTTTTCGCTTCCTTGATAGCTTGCTCATAAACCTCCTTGAATTGTTTATAAGCTGATTTCGACGCTTCGTCACGGAGACTCCGCCACATGTCCTCTAGTTGTCTCTTTCTCCGTTTCATCGCCCACAACTCCTCTGTATACCATGGCGAGCGGTTTCTACGGGGAAGGAGAGAACGCCTGGGGGCGATCTCGTCTAGGGCCGTGGAGAGACTGGTGTTCCAGTACTCCACTAGTTCGTCGACCGAGTCGCTGGGGGGTTCCCAATCCCTTAGAGCATTCAGGAACCTGGTGGGTTCCATAAGTCTCCTTGGGCGAACCAAAATAGGTTCTGCACCCTTACCGGGAGGAGGAGCCAGTCCCAACCGGACTTCCAGAACACTGTGATCCGACCATGGAACCTCCGTGGTGGAGGTTAGGATCACCTGAATTCCGGCAGCGAAGATCAGATCTAATGTATGTCCCGCATGGTGGGTGGGGCCGGTCTTACAGAGTGAGAGTCCTAGCGCCTCCATGGTAGACACTAGGTCCATGGCTGCAGTTGACGGGGAGGTGGTGTCGGCGTGGACATTGAAATCCCCCAGAACAATAAGTCTAGGAAATCTCAATGCCCACTCCGCAACCACCTCCAGCAGCTTAGGTAGACTTCCTGCTGGTGCGTCGGGTGCACGGTACACCAGCAGGAAGGCTACACTCTCCTCCAAATCCCACACCAGGCCCGCACACTCCATCCCAGGAATGTTCGCTGTCGGAATCGTCCTGGAATTAATAGTGTCTCGGCTGAGAATGGCCACCCCCCCCCGCCTCTCTGTCTTCGTCTGATGGCTGGCCACAAACCCTGGAGATGTAATCTCGTGCAAGATGACGTCGTCTCCTTCCTGAAGCCATGTCTCGGTGAGACAGGCAAGGTCGGCCCTCCTTTCTAGGAGGAGGTCCCTAATGGTCCCTGATTTGTTTCGCACGGATCTAGCGTTGGCCAGGATCAGAGTTGGAGGAGAGGAAGTTGGGAACTCACCATCTGCGTACTTCGGGATAGCACGTAGGTCAGAGGGAGGACGAGCCTTCCTACGGCTCCTCCGCTCTCTCTCATAAGGCCTACGGCTACCGTCCCTATTACCCCTACCCGAGATCACACGAATTGCCTGCCCCTGCCCGTCCCTCTTAGACGACCCGACTAGGTGTCCGGCTCCCTGCCCGCCCTCCGAAAAGGGTGGGGGTGCCGGGGTTGCTCAGCTGGTCCTCGGCCCGGTTGATTTGGGGGTTGGAGGGGCACGTGGGAGGAGTCCACCGAGTCTCTGTGGCTCCAGTTGTTAAAACTTGCCCCCCAGAAGGTCCTGGATCTATATCCCCCGTTTCCTGGCTTAGCAATAGCCGTACCAGGGAGGGGGTCCATGATATTCACATTGTCCTTCTTCTGTCCTGATGGCTGTCCTAGGAAAAGTCTCCGTCTGGGGGGTGGCCTCGCCACTGACTGGGGGTTACTGCCCCGTACCCTCGGAGTGGTGTTAACTGCTTCCCTCTGTGTCCTCCGGTGCACCGAGGATATCGCTTGAGCCGGCGCTTGAGCCAGTGCTCGGAGTTCAGTATTCCCGGCTGTTGTTGGCGGCAGTAGTGGACCTCCGGTCCCTAGGTGGTGCTGTCTATCTTCCTTCTCTTGGTATTCCCCCCCTCTAATGGGAGGGGGAGGGGGAGGGCCCTGCGGTGGGAGGATGGATGTTGGAGGCCGGAAGGGGCTTGCCTCTGCCACGTGGCCGACGACGATGACGCTTCCGTCGGCGCCTCCTTCTCAGCCCACCTCCTTCCCGAGGGTGGGGGGCTGGGGACTCCTCCTGCGTCACTTCCCCCACACCACTTTTCTCCTCCTCCGAGACGTCAGCCGGGGGGGCGGATGCCGAAGCTCTCCTCTTCCGGCGCCGTCGCTGATGCCGTGTGCGCCTGCGTTCAGGTGCCTCCTCCTCCTTCTGCGATAGGGGGGGACGCGTGGTCTCCCTGGGCGTCCTCAAGGACGTGCGCCATCTTACCTCTCGCTCTCAGCTCATTTCTGATCGAGAGCGAGAGAGAGGCGTGCCGCGGTCGAAAATAAGCCGGGCGCTCCAGCACCCGGTCGACATCAAAGGAGTCCTCGCCCTCCATTGTCAATTGCTGATCGGCGTCATCGCCCTCGGTCTCCAGTTGTTGCCTGATGCCGGGGCTCTTGGGCCTCCTGCAGGCCGACCATGGGCAGGACCCCGGGTCTAGGCCTGCCTGGACGATCGGGCAGTCCGGTCCAAAGAAACAGTCCAGCGGAGGTGGAGGGCGCCTCTCTTCTGGCTCTCCTAATCCCTCCCGGGGTTCGTCCGCCTCCACAGCCCGCCACGATGCAGCGTCCGTTAGAGTCATCGGCTGACCCTCCATCTGGTCCTCCGCCTGGACATCCCAGGAGTGGTCCCAGAGAAGGTCGGGGGAATTTCTGGGGCTGGGGCTGGGGGTTCGGGTGGGGATGTCTCCTCCATCTCCTTCCCCCTCCTCCTCTCTTATCTCCGCTTCTTCCTCCCCTTCGGAGCTTGTGTCCGCCGAGGGAAGGCAACCATCCCCAATGGAAGGGGGGGCGATCAGAGCGGCCGCCGACGCAACCCGTGTGTTTGGGTGAAGGGTCACTAAGGTGTGTTTGGGTGAAGGGTCACTGCTTTGCCTTTATAGGTGTTATACCTGCAATAAATCTGGTTGGATCGAGCCCTGCCTGAGCGTGATCTTTACAGAGAATTGAAGCGTTCTAACAGAAGCCAAAGCCCATTCCAACTTTCCCAGTATGGAGAGGTTGGAGGAAGAAGATTATTTGGACACTTAGAACCTTGCTCCAGATGAGGTCTGGCGAACGATGGAGTGGGAATGGACCACTATTGACCATGTGGGGTTCCCGGACGAGCCCAGAGAAGCAGGAAGACAGCGTATGTTTCATACTCAGGTGGGCTATGGTGGAGTTGAAGGTGCATCCAGAGAAATGGGGGCATGGGCCGTCCGTGCTCCCATTCAGGTGGATTTCCGGAAGACCGGAGGGACCAGAGAAGCGGTATGGAGTGGCATGCTAGCTCAGGTGGACCCAGTGAGAAGTGTGAGTAAGGGGGCTGCGAGTGGGAGCGAGACCCCTGAACCAGCGTCCCCGACGGAGATGGAGGTGATGAGATGCCGGATGGATATCGTGGAGGGAGCAGGAGGAATCCATGTGGGTGGCTCCTGGAGGTGGAGACTTCACATGGCAGTCCTGGATGGATGGCGAAAGATCGGAAGCGTGTCCTAGATCTCCCATGGGAGTGTGGACCGAAGGGGGCCACCAGGTAAGAAAACCGGTTGGGTGGCCTCCAGTTCGAGAGAAGAGCCGATCTTCGGAGCGCCCGCAACCAGCGGGGTTAGGAAGAGGGATTCGGAGGCCCGAGGAAGCCCCACAGTGGAGAGAATCCCGTTTCCGTGATGTTGAGAGGAGACCCAGGAAGGAGCCTCTTCGCGTGGAGTTCGAAGGAGAGGCCAATAAAGTAGCCTTCTTTGTAGCGGCCGTGAGTGATCACATGGAGGATTATGGTCACCTCTACCCGAGTGACGGCAGCCGGGTGCGAGCTGTTGGTGCGGTCTTTAAAGGAAAGGCGGCTGAGTGGTATGTACAATGCCATGATCGCAGAGACCCGTGCTTGAGGACATTACGTGGATTCCTGTTGGCAGTGAGGAATCGCTTCCGAGACCCTCTTGAGAGAGTGAAGGCCAAGGAGGCATTGCGGAGTTTGACCCAAGGCACTCGATCGGTGACGGAGTATGCAGATGAGTTTATGAGCCTGGCGGGGAAGGTAGCTGAATGGTCCCCTGCAACGTTGCTGGAGTTGTTTAAGGACGGCTTGCGGAGAGAAATCTTGGAGTGGTGCCTACATCGTGGCGATCCAGGTGATGTCGATGGGTGGATCCAGTTGGCCGGTAACGTCGAGGGGATCCTGGCCCAGGATATATGAACACTGATTTCTGCAGTGGAAATAGTACACAAACACACAGTTGGAAGCAACAAACTAGCACATATCAAATAGCATATAATAATTTCAAACTGATAAACTTTGACATAAAGCCCGCATAGGCACAGTAACGAGGCAGTCCAAGTGAGCCAGTGGCAAAACCGCAAGACAGGGAGTGTGGGAAAACAGTCCTGGGAGGGGATGAAAGTGAACGGAGAGGAAAGTCTTTGAGGGAAATCAAGTCCGTCCCCTGTGATGGAAAATACTCATCCAGGTTCACCACAAGAGTTCCAATCCCGTGCGGAGAGCACAAATGGCTGGTCGTGAAGCAAGGACGCCAAGGCCACGACGGTGTAATAGCGCGCCGAGTCCGTTTCGCCCCCACCGGGGCTTTCTCAAGCGGCTGGTGGTGTCAGTGCCGGGCAATGTGACGCAGGATACAATACATTCTGAAACATTAAAGGTACATTCATGTATATACAGGCTACCATATTTCCACAGTGGAGACAATGCAATGAGGCAAACCCTACATACCAGCAATGGTTATGATCCGACATGATGAATCCCGCGGACCCGAAGGTAAGTAAGGCAATGGGGGCAGAGCCTAAATACAGAAATCCTGATTAGCCTCACATGAGGAGGGCGGATACAGAAAGGGGGTCATTGAGGCCGAGGGGATACTCGCTCTGTAGATGGACTATCCACCAGGTTTCCCTCCTAAGGAGGAGATTCTGGGAGTTACAATGAGGGGGTAACCTAACCTTTTCCAAGGCGGTGAACTTAAAGGAGTCAGGTCCATGTTTTTTCTCTTTGAAATGCCTGTACAGGATACTGTTCTCCATTCCTGTGCGCACCCGAGAACGATGTTCCGACATCCTCAAGCGTAATTGGCGAGATGAAAAACCCACATAAACCATGTTGCACTCACAAAAAAGACAATACACGCATGCTTCCGAACCGCAGTCGGTGTAGTCCCTTAATGCGTAGGTCTTGCCAGTGCGGAGGCTCACCACCTCCTTCCCTCTAAACACCTGTCTGCAGGATGCGCAGTTCTTACCACAGGGTCTACACCCCGGAGTAACTATGCTTCTGGGGCGTGCATCGTGTAACGTGGAGTGAACTAGTTGGTCCCTAAAGTTCTGGGTGCGTTTGTACGCCACCATGGGAGGAGATTTGAAGGCAGGGATATCAGGTAGAATCCCCCAGTGTTTTCTGACTATGGAAACAATGTGTCGGCTGTGAGCGGTGTACGTGAGGGGCCACACCACTCGTTCAGGCTTTTTTGGGGGCTTTTTTTGGAGTAGAGTTCCACGTGGGATGGTTCTGGCCCTACATTCAGCCCTATGGATGATGGTGCTGGGATACCCTCGTTCCAGAAGTTGGGAACGGAGGTCTCTGGATGCCCTATTGTAATCCTGGATGTTGCTGCAGTTGCGCTTAAGGCGAATATACTGTGAATAGGGGAGGCTATTCTTGAGGGGGTAGGGATGATGGCTGCCATAATGCAGTAAGGAGTTTTTGTCCGTGGGTTTCCTGTAATTACGGACCCGCAACCTAGGACCCTCCTTATATACCTCCGTGTCCAGGAAGTGCACAGCACTATCACTATGAGTGAATGTGAACTGGATGGATTCATTCCACGAATTCAACCATCCCTTAAACTCCTCCAGGGGGGTGCCCGGGTCCAGAAGGAAGAAACAATCATCTATGTACCTCCCATAATGCCTGATGTACCTACCGGGGGAGGTGGCATCATGGAGATGCTCCTCCTCAAGGGCAGCCATAAACAAGTTGGCTATGGATGGGGCACAGCTTTGGCCCATACTGACCCCATTGACCTGAAGGAAGAACTCGCCCCCAAAAGAAAAATAGTTATACTCAAAAAGACAGTCGACAATCTCCAAAAGAAAATGAGTGGGGGGGAACATCCTATCGCGCCTAGAGTCAAAAATATCAGCCAGCACCATTCTGGCCTCCTCAAGAGGAATACGGGTGTAAAGCGAGTTGACGTCCGCGGACGCAATGATGCAAGCTGGGTCAATGGTCAATGCCTCGACCTTAGAAATGAAATGGGTGGTATCTGAAATGAGCGAAGGGATCAATTTAACAAAGGGTTGGAGGACACTGTCAATGTAGATACCCAATGGTTCCAGGGCGGAGCCAGAGGCGGACAAAATTGGGCGGCCGGGAGGAGGGAACCCCGGTTTGTGCGTTTTGGGTAAAAAATAATATTGGGGGACACGGGGATTCTCCTTAATGAGAAATTTAGCCAATTTTTCTTCAATGTACCCCATATGTACCGCATCAATGACGACATTCTTGATGATACCCTGAAATTTAAGTGTGGGATCACTGGGTATGCGTTGGTAAAAGTTGGTGTCATTAAGTTGGCGGTGGGCCTCCTGAATATACACATCGCGGTCAAGTATGACCAGACCCCCACCCTTATCCGCTGGCTTGAATACTAGATCATGTTGTCTACCCAAGGTCCGAATGGTGTCAATCTGATGAGGAGTAAGGTTGGCATGCCTCATATCCTGTTGATGGTTAATGGCCAGGACCTCTTTAAGAACAGTGTTTTCAAAGGCCCTCAGGTTGTGAGAAACCTCATGTGGAGTAAATGAGCTCTTAACATACATTCTAGGGTTAACACAAGGATTAGCAACCAAGGGGGCGTCTGCAAAGTGTTCCTTTAATCTTAGGGTTCTGAAAAGCCCAGCCAAGTCCTGTTTAATACATAAATCCGAACATTTGGGGGTATACACAAATGACATGCCCTTGTTCAACAATTCAATATCACCCTTTGAGAAAACATGCGACGATAAATTGACCACTAGGTCGGACCCTTGCGACCCCTGCCCTGTGGAAAATAACGCTGGCGATTGGGATTTCTCTGCCTGGTGGGGTACCTGGCCGAGGAGGTGTCAGCAGAAGACGCTCCAGCAGAGGAATCAGATGGAAGCTCCTCCGCGGAGGAAGCGGAGGGGAGGGAGTCATTACGGAACCTCACCTGCCTGGAGGAGTCGGGTTTGTAAACCCACCTATAGACCCTATTGGTGGCATAATCTTGCTGGTCCCGTTTATACTTTTTGACCTTGACGGCCTTGATCTCATTATGCAGCTGTTCGCATTGCTGCTTAATCCTATCCAAGTCTACGGCAGGGAGGGACTCAGCATGAGTGGCCCTGATAGTATCAATTTCCCCTCTAAGGGTGGTACTCTCCCTAGTATTGCGTTTTATGATCAAAACCATAAAATCACGGGCGCACCTTTCCGCTATCGCCTTCCACGAAGCTAGAAACTCCTCGTCCTCCCTGTACACACCCGGGGGTACTTGCACACGGAGGCCCCTAGGTACCAGCGCATGCCTGACATACTCCGAGAGCGACGCGGCGTTCAGCTGAACCCGCACCAACCGCTGCTCTTTCTCCTCTAGTTCCTTAAAGGGTGCAGTGGAATTGGGGGCTGAGCTGGCGACGCCCGGTCCAACCTTGGGGTCAAATAGAAAGTAACCATCTATAGCCTGGTTTGCCTCAGCATCATCAAATGAGTCGACCACACCGCTGTGTGCCATAGTCGAAACCACAAACCGGGAAACCCGGGTACAATATATGAACACTGATTTCTGCAGTGGAAATAGTACACAAACACACAGTTGGAAGCAACAAACTAGCACATATCAAATAGCATATAATAATTTCAAACTGATAAACTTTGACATAAAGCCCGCATAGGCACAGTAACGAGGCAGTCCAAGTGAGCCAGTGGCAAAACCGCAAGACAGGGAGTGTGGGAAAACAGTCCTGGGAGGGGATGAAAGTGAACGGAGAGGAAAGTCTTTGAGGGAAATCAAGTCCGTCCCCTGTGATGGAAAATACTCATCCAGGTACACCACAAGAGTTCCAATCTCGTGTGGAGAGCACAAATGGCTGGTCGTGAAGCAAGGACGCCAAGGCCGCGACGGTGTAATAGCGCGCCGAGTCCGTTTCGCCCCCACCGGGGCTTTCTCAAGCGGCTGGTGGTATCAGTGCCGGGCAATATAACGCAGGATACAATACATTCTGAGACATTAAAGATACATTCATGGATATACAGGCTACCATATTTCCACAGTGGAGACAATGCAATGAGGCAAACCCTACATACCAGCAATGGTTATGATCCGACATGATGAATCCCGCGGACCCGAAGGTAAGTAAGGCAATGGGGGCAGAGCCTAAATACAGAAATCCTGATTAGCCTCACATGAGGAGGGCGGATACAGAAAGGGGGTCATTGAGGCCGAGGGGATACTCGCTCTGTAGATGGACTATCCACCAGGTTTCCCTCCTAAGGAGGAGATTCTGGGAGTTACAATGAGGGGGTAACCTAACCTTTTCCAAGGCGGTGAACTTAAAGGAGTCAGGTCCATGTTTTTTCTCTTTGAAATGCCTGTACAGGATACTGTTCTCCATACCTGTGCATCTACCTGTCCATCTACAGAGCGAGTATCCCCTCGGCCTCAATGACCCCCTTTCTGTATCCGCCCTCCTCATGTGAGGCTAATCAGGATTTCTGTATTTAGGCTCTGCCCCCATTGCCTTACTTACCTCCGCCCAGGTCCTTGCTGCGCTGCCTCAGCCTTCCACCTCAAGGGCACATGCTCTGCCACAGGCCCAATTACCGGGACCCCTGCCAGCAGCTGGACCAGCTCAATGGGGACAGGCACTGTTGCCTGCCCAGGACATGGACCCGGGGCGTCATGATCTGCACGCGGATACCGACGTCTCTGGAGAAGAGCAAGACCCAGACCCGGAAAATGTGGACTCTAATGGGGACCAAGTCCCAATTGATTTTAACAACTTTCTTCTTATGATGGAAAGGCTCGTTAGAGCTCTTGACCTGCCAACACCCAAGGCAGTGGACACGGTGGAGGACCATATGTTCCCATCCAATGAACAAAGGGTCCCCACCCCCCAAGCGGTACCCCCCCCCCTCCCATTTTTGGCTAAACTTGCTTCCCTTCCTGACACTTCGCCAGCCTTGGTAACCCCAGTGCCCAGGCGCCTTGATTCATTGTATAGAGTTGATTTATCTTCTTACGAATGGCTGGCACGGCCCACGAAATCGAACTCCGTGGTTACTGAGCTGACCAAGTCCAGCAGGCCTAGGGGCAACATGTCCACCCCGGCTGACAAAGAAGGGGAAAAGATTGATATGGTAGGGAGGAAAGTTCATACCACGGCGGGGTTAGTTAATAGAGTAGCCCACTATGCAACGTACCTCAGTGGGTACCAGACGTATATTTGGAACCGGATCTTGCCCTACATCGAGCTGTTGCCGCCTGAGCGACGCCACCTCCCAAAGGCACTGCAGGTGGAGGCCCTAGCGGTGTCGCGCTTCCAAAAAGATCTAGGGAAGCACCTAGCTGAGATATCAGGCCGCCTATTCGCAGAGGCTACCACACTCCGCCGCCACGCCTGGCTCCGTACGGCCGCCCTCTCAGACGAGGGAAAGACCTTAGTAGAGGACATGCCCATGCAAGGTAAAGGGCTTTTTCACCCGGATACCGATACTGAGCTAAAGTCCAAACAGGAGGTTCGGGTGGCTGCCCATGACTACGGTTTTCCCCAACATTCGCAGCCTTTCAATAGGCGTAGGGGTCGGCAACCCTTCTACAGAAGGAACTATGGCGGACAGCCGGGTGGCGGTTACAAGTTTGGCTATAAAGGTCCCAACAGGTTCCAGCAGGATGCGGCCAACCCCCCGTCCCCAGTTCCTGCGAGCCCGTCACGTTGCACCGTTGTGCCCGACCCAGGTCATAGTTTTTTCCTTGACAGGCTAGCCCCCTTTTATGAGGCTTGGCTGGCCATCACTACTGATTCATGGGTATTACGAATCGTTAGACAGGGCTACAGCATAGAGTTCGTAGAACAACCACCGTTGGGTTCTATTGTAGCTACTCCAAGTTCTCAACCTGTACTAGACGAAATTCGCACACTGTTGGGTAAGGGGGCGATTTCTCCGGTTCAGCAGGTTGACTATTCACGTTGTTTCTTTTCTCGGTATTTTCTAGTTGAAAAGAAGGGGGGAGGTACCAGGGCCATTCTGGACCTCCGAGATGTTAACCGATTTGTAAAACCACAGAAGTTCAAAATGATTACGCTGTCTTCAATTTTGCCCCTTCTAAATAAATTCTTATGGTTTGCTACCATTGATCTCCGAGATGCATACTTTCATATTAGTATTGTGGGTGACCACCGGAGATTTCTCTCCTTCATGGTAGGTTCGGACGCATTTAAATTCAATGTCCTGCCCTTCGGTCTCTGCTCAGCCCCAAGGGTCTTCACAAAGTGCATGGCCGTCGTTGCTGCCCACTTGAGGACCAACCGTATCACGGTTTATTCGTATTTAGACGACTGGCTCCTGGCGGCCCCTTCCAGGGACTCACTCCTTTCTGACATCGCCTTCACTCTCTCACTCCTTGAGGACCTGGGGCTGATCATTAATCTAGAGAAATCCAACCTAGAACCATCCCAAAACATCCCATTTATTGGGGCCATTCTGGACTCGGTCCAGGGGAGGGTCTATCTACCTGACGACCGTTTTTTGGCTCTTGAAAAATTAGTTCGACGAGCATTGCAGACCCCAGAGATATCTGCCCACGAGGCCCAAACCCTATTGGGGCACATGGCCTCGACCACTATGGTTACGCCGTATGCCAGACTACGGTTGAGACCCCTCCAATCGTGGCTGCTTGCTAAATTTGACCCGCTAGGGGACGATCCTTCTATGTCCCTCCAGGTCCCCTCCCAGGTGCGCCAGTCGCTACATTGGTGGCTAGACCCCGACAATGTCTGCTGCGGCCTACCCTTCACTCCTCCTTCACCCACCCGCACTGTTACTACGGACTCCTCCCTATCGGGTTGGGGAGCCCATTCAGGGGATTTGGTAGCTCAAGGACACTGGTCCCAGTCTGAGGCTAAGCATCATATTAATTTCCTAGAACTCTTAGCGGTCCTGAGGGCCTTAGAGGCCTTCGAGCTAGCGCTTGGGGGCAAAACGATACTTTTATTGACTGATAACACTACGGTAATGTTTTACCTTAATAAGCAGGGAGGCACCCATTCACGTTCCCTGCTGAAGTTAACATTACAGGTTTGGGAATGGTGTTTGGCTAGAGGAATTCATATCGTAGCACTCCATCTCCCGGGTGAAGAAAACACGGTGGCGGATGCTCTTAGTAGATCCCCAGTCGGTCACCATGAATGATCTCTCAATCAGGAAGAAGTGTCCCGCATTTTTAACCGTTGGGGATTTCCTGCGATTGACCTCTTTGCCTCCAGGGATAATGCTAAATGCGATACCTTTTGTGCGAGATGTAGGCCAAACAGTTCGATAGGCTGTATAGGGGATTCCTTTCTCATCTCATGGGGTGAGGGGTTACTTTACGCCTTCCCCCCTTTTCCTCTATTACTTAAGGTACTGGCCAAGATCCAGAACGACAACGCGGACTGCATCTTGGTGACACCCTGGTGGCCTCGTCAACCCTGGTTTGCCCCCCTCCTTCATCGCTCCCAGGAAGTCTACCTGAGGCTCAGGGCTATACCGGACCTGTTACTGTCCCAAGAAGGCAGGGTCCTATACCCGGAGGTGGCCAATTTGCGATTGACGGCCTGGCACCTGCGCCCACTCCGGTAGTGGATGAATCATCCCTATCCCTATCAGTGCGGCGGTTTATAGATGCCGCGCATAGGGATTCAACAAAGAAATCATACACATATAAATGGAAGAAATTTTCGGCCTTCATGGCGCGGAGGAATTCAGATCCGCTTTCCGCCTCTATCCCAGCAATTTTGGATTTTTTGGCTGACCTTGCTGAGCAAGGTCTAACACTCTCCTGTCTTAGATGCTATTTAGCCTCTATCTCTTGGTATAGGAGAAAAGCGGGCCTGTCTTCATGTTTCTCAGACCCCCTTGTTAAATTATTGGGATTTTCTAAAGAGAAGCCAAGAGTAGCCCCCCTGGCTCCAGCTTGGGACCTAAGTCTTGTCCTGACAGCATTAACCAGGCCCCCATTTGAACCAATGGCCACAATTGACATACCTAAATTGACCTGGAAGGTGGCATTCCTGGTGGCCATCACTTCAGCTAGAAGATCCAGTGAATTATGCGCTTTAAGAGCTGATGCACCTTACATCAGATTTCATAGGGACAAAGTAGTGTTGCGCACGGATTTGGCATTCCTGCCTAAGGTAGTCTCACCCTTTCACATGTCGGAAGAGTTAGTCTTACCTGCCCTATTTCAGAACCCTAGTTCTTCTCTTGAACGCTCTCTCCATTATTTGGATGTGAGGAGGGCCACAGCCTTCTATTTGAATAGGACTACATCATTTAGAAGGACCAATAGGTTATTCGTAAAATATAGGGAAGATAGTAAGGGCCTGCCAGTTTCCTCGCAGAGGATGTCGGCATGGATTGTTGCTACTATCCAACTAGCATATCAGTTAGCTAAGAAAGAACCCGCCCAGAAAGTTAAGGGCCATTCCACAAGGGCAATGGCGACGTCTGCAGCATTCTTGAAGGGGGTTCCGTTGGACGCCGTGTGTCGTGCTGCAACCTGGAAGTCTCCGCTGACGTTTGTGTCGCACTACAAACTGGACTCCATTTCCAGGAAGCAGGCTCAATTTGGTAGAGCAGTCCTTTTTTCCTCGGTGGCATGACGCTCGCCACCCAAGGTTGGTAGCTTGGTAATCTGTTGCAAGAGTACGTATTCGCATAGGATCACGAAAGAGAAATATTAGTTGCTTACCGGTAACTGTAGTTCTCTGAGTGATCCTATGCGAATTCGTACATCCCGCCCTTCCTTCCCCGGTCATGCCTCCTCGATCAGGCTTTGTGCCTAGAGAAGTGAGGAGATGGCTAGCTGTGGGGCTTATATATGGAGGGGCGGGGCTACCATTAATGTTTCAATTTTATATTCCAGAAGGTTCCGGTTTGCTCTGTGTGCCCACAGATATTGCAAGAGTACGAATTCGCATAGGATCACTCAGAGAACTACAGTTACCGGTAAGCAACTAATATTTAATTAATGAGGTGCTGCACCCCCTTTTGTATAAGGGGGTATTTGTGTATCTGGACGATATAGTAGTGGTGACGCGGACGAAGGAGGAGCATGATCGTTTGGTGCGGGAAGTGCTGGAGAGGCTGAGGCAAGCGAAGCTGTATGTGAAGCTAAGTAAATGCGAGTTTAGCAAGAATCAGATCGATTTTCTAGGCTATCGCATTAGTGAGCAAGGAGTTGCCATGGACCCTGCAAAGGTTGAAGATGTGTTGAGTTGGGAGGCTCTGCAGACGCGGAGGCAGTTGCAGGCGTTCTTGGGGTTAGCCAATTTTTATCGTACCTTCATTGCCGATTTTGCAAGCGTCACACTTCCTCTGACAGATCTTTTGAAAACTAAAGGGAAGGGGGAGACTAAGAAGGCTAAGTCTCCAGGAGCCAAGTTGGTTTGGACGGAAGAATGCCAGGGGGCATTTGAGAGGTTGAAAGAAGCTTTCACTAGGGGCCCTTTGTTGGTACATCCGGACACTGATAAGCCATTTGTAGTACAGTGTGACGCTTCGGCGTGGGCATACGGAGGGGCCTTGCTGCAGAAAGATGAGTTGGGACGATTAAGACCTTGTGCATATTTCTCTAAGAAGTTTGGAGAACATGAGAGAGGATGGCCGGTCTGGGAAAAAGAGGCTTTCGCAGTTAAGTGTGCATTACAGACTTGGCGACATTTCCTGGAGGGGGCCGTCCACCCATTTGTGGTGTTGACGGATCACCGGAACTTGCAATACTTGAAAGCCCCTCAGAAGTTGTCCCCGAAGTTACGAGGCGTTATTGGTGGCCTGGCGTACGGGCGGAAGTGAGGGAGTATGTTCGTAGTTGTGAGGCGTGTGCTAGGGGGAAGGCTCCTACGGCTAAGCCACAAGGATTAATCCAAGTGGTGGCTACGCCGGTTCGGCCATGGACCCATGTGAGTACAGATTTTGTGGGGGAGCTGCCGTCTAGTCGAGGATATAAGTATATTTGGACGGTGTTAGATTTGTTCTCCAAACAGGCTCACTTTGTTCCTCTGAAGGGGTTGCCATCGGCCGAAAAGTTGGCTGAGTTATATGTTCGTCATGTATATAGGTTGCATGGTTGTCCTGAACAGGTCCTTAGTGATCGTGGTGTCCAGTTCACTGCACGATTCTGGGAGAAGTTTTTAGACTGTTTGGGGGCGGAGAGACGGCTTACTACAGCTTATCATCCTTGCTGCAATGGGGGCGTGGAAAGAACGCAAAAGTCTCTAGGAAGTTATCTACGGATCTTTAGCAATAGGGAGCAGAACAATTGGGCAGACCTATTGCCATATGCTGAAATGGCATATAATGGATCAGTGCATTCGTCAACCGAGAGATCTCCCTTTGCTATAGTATATGGGCAGGAAGTGGCTCCTATGCCCCAGCTGTTCGGGTTTACCGAGAAGGGGGGGAGGACTGGGCGGTGCGAGCTCAGGAGGAGTGGAAGGAAGTCACCGAAGCTTTAAGGAAAGCACAGGGCTCCTATAAGAAATATGGGGACAGACGGAGACAAGAGGGGGAAGAGTACCAGGAGGGGGACTTGGTCTGGTTGTCCACTCAAAACATTAAGTTGGGGTTGCCTTCCCGAAAGTTGAGCCCGAAATATATTGGCCCTTTTCGAATAAGCCAGGTAGTAAACAAGGTTTCATACAGATTGGTTTTGCCCAAAGGGATGAACAAGATTCACCCTACCTTTCATTGTAGTTTGTTGAAGCGGTACGTTGGTCCCCTCCCGCCTATGGATTGAATGCTCTTTTATTCCCACAGGGGGAGGACGGAGTGGAGGAGGCCATTCTGTCAGAGCTGGGAACTCTTAGCCTGGAAGAGGCTCAGAGCCCCAGTCTGCCTTGACCTGCTTTGACACTGGACATTGGGGGAATACCCCAGGATGATGCAATCCTCTGGGGAAAGTGCTGAATCAGAACGGAAGTGATGTAACCTCCTCTGGACATTGGACACTGAATGGAAATATGCTGACTCAGAGGGGACAGTGGGATTGCTGAGTCAGCAGGACATGATGCAACCTTCCCAGGATGTTGCAAGGGAAGGGAAGGAGGGGGTCGGGGTATATAAGGTGTGTTTGGGTGATGGGACACTGCTTTGGCTTTATAGGTGTTATACCTGCAATAAATCTGGTTGGATCGAGCCCTGTCTGAGCGTGATCTTTACGGAGAATTGAAGCGTTCTCACAGTTCACATTTGGGGATGTTGAGTATTTGTGGCAAGTTTGGTCCAGATCCATCATTATTTGTGTCCACAGTGCTCTCTCTCTGTATGTAGGGGAACTACAACTCCAAAACTCAAGGTCAGTGCCCACCAAACCATTCCAGTGTTTTCTGTTGGTCGTGGGAATTCTGTATACCAAGTTTGGTTCAATTCCATCGTTGGTGGAATTCAGAATGCTCTTTGATTGTAGGTGAACTATAAATCCCAGCAACTGCAACTCCCGCATGGGAAAATCAAACCAACCCCCCCATCCCACCAGTATTCAATTTTGGGTGCGTCGAGTATTTGTGCCAAAGTTGATACAGTGAATGAAAATACACGCTGCATATTGGGTATTTACATTATGATTCATAAGAGTAGCAAAGTTCCAGTTATGAAGTAGTAACGAAAATAATGTTATGTAATCTTATTGCTCGGGAGACCGTCACTGTCTTCTCTAGGCTTTCCTGTCTTCTCATGATGTGGCCAAAGTACAGTGTTCCCTCACCACTTTGTGGTTCGCTTTTAGTGGGCTCGCTGTTTTGCGGTTTTCAAAAAATATTAATTTAAAATATACTAGCTGACTCGTACACACGTTGCTGTGCCATAGTCTGTGGCTAACCCCTTCTACCCACATGGTGGGAAAGCACAATCAAAGGACTCTTGACAGATGGCCATTTTGCCTCTGGTTGATAACATTAAGAGACCTTTAGCAGTTTGCTCAGGATGAGTTGTGATTTGTATCTTCCTTTTGTTGTATTGTAGTCCTGTCCCACTGTATTCCCAGGCCTGGGTCAACAAAGTGAATGTTTGTATGTATGTGGGTATGTGCCAGTTTTCTGATTGGTTGCCACTGTGGGATTATTTGCATAACGCCTCTGATTGGCCAGCACCACCAACATTCCGACACACTCTAAACTGCCAGGGGGGGGGGTGGCTCCCATCCTCAGCATTCTAACTGAGGGAGTATTTGCATAATGCCTCTAATTGGCCAGCACCACCACCATTCCGACACTCTAAACTGCCAGAGGGGGGTAGCTCCCAGCCTCAGCATTCTAACTGAAGGAGTATTTGCATAATGCCTCTAATTGGCTAGCACCACCGACATTCCGACACTCTAAACTGCCAGAGGGGGGTGGCGTGGGGGATCATGGGAGTTGTAGTCCAATTGTTTTTTTTGTAATTTAGGTCGTGTTGTTTAATTTTTATTTTATTTTTTGGGTGGTAAACATACCAAGTGGGGTTTTGTGTGTATGTGGGCTGATTTGGTGTGTCTGCCTTGTGTGGTTTTGCTGTCTATAGGCTACTTAGGATGACAGCTCTCTTTTTATATATATCAATATTGCGGTATTTTAGCTGTTTTGCAGGTTTTTGCCGCCGCCATTCTCTGGGGTGCTTTCCCTCCGCAGTCCTCCCTCCCTCCAGCCTTGAAGAGCCTTTCCTTCCCTTTCTTCACTTTATTTTAAGTTTATAAAGACTTAAAATAGTGTATAACTACTAAAATAATGTATAAATATTAAATATAGCGTCCCTACACTGCGGTTTTTCACTTATCGCGGGGGGGCCTCCTTTTTGGCGGCGCCCCTGCTCCTTCCTGAATACCAGCTCCTGCCTCTGCTATTGTTGCGCAAACGGCGTATGCGCAGGGGCTCTCGACACTGGCGTCGACGTCGACAGGAGGAACAATTAACTCCCTCGATGCTGACAGCATCCACTTGCTGGCTCCTTCAGTGCCAGTACAGGAAACTCCATTGCGCAGTCTGCGCATGCCCTAACACCATGAAAACTGGTATTCCTCCTCCAACACAAGGAGGAGAGTCCTCCTTACTGGAGAGAGAAGCGCAACGGCCGGCTATGGCACATGCGCAGGGGCGGTCCTACCGGTAGGCAAAGGACGCCGCTGCGTGGGGTGCCATCTGGGTAAAGGGTGCATTCCCCCGCCCGCCAGACAGTGTCCGGCCAATGTTCTGCTTTTGCGCCCGCCCGCCTGCCTGCCTACCTCGGTGCCTCCACCTCCTCCACCGCCCACTTCCCGGCCAGTCTCGCAAGACGGGAAACATGGCGGCTGGGGGAGGGGGGGGCAGGAAAGAGCGCTGCTCGGTGGGAAGCCGAGTCAGCCTGCGTTTCCGGCCTGGGGGGGCTCCTTGAGCCCCGGGCGGCCTTCTCCCAACCCTCTCCCCCCGGGACCAGGCTCTCCTTGGGCAGGCACGGGCCGGCTTGGGCCCCCCTCCCTCCCTGAGTGCGATCCCCACCATCCCTCAGGGCTTCAGGGCCCTCCCTTTCCCCCCCAGTCGATTTAGCAGGAAAGGGAAGCGAAGGGGCCTGTGTCATGGAATGCAATATAACACTACTACTACTACTACTACTACTACTACTACTACTAAGATATTATAAGGATATATCTTATATTACATGTCATATTACCAATAATATTACAGTATAATGTTATAATACAATGTTAATATATAATAGTAATATCGTGCTCTGGCAATAATATAATGTATTGTATTTACCTTTTACTAGGAATGGTGGGAGTTGAAGTCTGAAGCACCTGCCTGCAGGGAGGGCCCCAGTTTGCCCGTGCCTGTGTTAACAATGCCTTTGCGTTGGCGCTGGGGGCTTACTCCTATGGCATCATTATCAAGATTACTGGTAAAAGTAGGGCAGTTGGGACCCTACGCAGGAGCTTCTGGGCATGCGCGGAAGGAGGGGGTGCCAAAATATTGTTTTTGGGGGGGCAAAATAATGTTTGCTTACCATTTAAAATTACCTTAGACCGCCCCTGCACATGCGCAAACCCCAGTACAGGAGAGAATCCCAACACGACAAGCCCCGGTATCAGGGAGAAGCGCGGCATCGGTACAGCTGCTGACGACAACGCATGCGCAATCCCCTATACCGGGTAGGAGCCCCGGCATCGGGAAAGAGGCTCCTCCCCCCATGCCTGCATCCATAGTGCCTGCCGAGAGGGAATGTCCCGTGGCAGACCTAGTGGGGCCACACCGGGAGAGCTGGATGCGGGGCCCTAAGGGGGACGGGCGGATGAAAGGATGTGTGTGTGTGTGTGTGGGGGGGGGGGGGTAGAGGTTGGCTTAAAGGGGGTGCCATTCCAAAGTGTGGCCTAGGGCGCAAAAAGGTGTTAATCCGGGCCTGACTGGTTGGATCTTCTCGCGGTCCAAGGCACACTCAGAACTTTCATTCAACACCGCAGTTCCAAAGCGCCTCTCTTCCTTCGCTCAGCCTTCCTTACGGTCCCGCTGTCACGTCCATAGGTGACTACTACCATTGCTTTAACTATTGCTATTTTGATGTCACTCCTCTCCACTATTGTATCAAGATGTGCCCTCGCTCTCCTCTGGAGAAGGAAGTGTCTTCTGGTTTCCTGGCTGTATCCTGCGCCTGCAGTCGTCTTTGCACCACAAGAGGGCAGCCAACACACAAAGGACAGCATCAGCACACAGCTGCCTACCAAGCTATTGATGGGAAAGCAGCTGCTCAGATAATAATAATAATAATAAGTCCTACAACAACCCAAAGTGCCATCTAAAATAGCCCAGACTGACTCTATGGAACTTCACGACAGGTAAGCAGCAACGGTGCACTGTTACGTTTGCATGTAGTATGGTGTCCCCTGCAGTAAAACTTTACTATTTTAATCTGTGCATGTGGCCTGCTCCTGGTTCTGTTTTATGAATGATTTTGATGCAATTTTATTGGTTGTTGTATTCTTATAGTTTAAAGTGCGAGAGATTGTGGAAGCCATAGGCATCTCACGCGGCTCAGTGGTTTCAATTTTAAATGATCACTTGGGTATGAGAAAGCTTTCCGCAAGATGGGTGCCGCGTTTGCTCACAATCGACCACAGACACAATCGTGTGACAATTTCGCAGGAGTGTTTGGCGTTGTTCAATCCCAATATGGACAGGTTTTTGCGCCATTTCGTAACCGTGGACGAAACGTGGATCCATCACAACACACCAGAGACCAAACAGCAGTCAAAACAGTAGGCTCCTCGGGGTGAATCGGCGCCAAAGCAGGCCAAGTTGGGTTTGTCAGCCTATAAAGTCATGGCGATCGTTTTTTGGGGTGCACGCGGTATAATCCACATTGACTACCTTCAAAAGGGTAAAACAATCAATGGCGAATATTAGGCCAACTTATTGGGTCGATTTAATGAGGATTTGGGGGCGACCTACAAGAAAAAGGTTATTTTGCACCAGGACAATGCAAAGGTGCACACATGTGCAGTTTCCATGGCAAAAATCCATGAATTGGGATACGAATTGCTCCCTCATCCGCCCTATTCTCCTGATTTAGCCCCGGGTGACTATTTCCTGTTTCCAAACCTGAAGAAATGGCTCGGCGGAAAGAGATTTGACTCCAACGATGAAATCATCTCACAAACAAATACCTATTTTGATGACCTAGACAAACCTTATTTTTTGGAAGGGATTAAAAAAACGGGAGAAACGTTGGGCAAAGTGTATAGAGCTCAAAGGAGACGACGTTGGAAAATAACATGATTTTTTATCCAAAAACCTGTGTTTCATTCAAAAAGTCATGGACTTATTGACCCGCCCTCGTACATATATCTTTTTGATTGCTATTAATTTTTTAAAAAAATTAATTTCTAGGGGGGCAGTGAGTAAATTTTTTTTTGGAAAGGGGGAGGTAGGCCAAAAAAGTTTGGGAACCACTGTTCTAGAACATGGCCATATAGCCCGAAAAACCTACAACAACCCAGTTATTCCAGCCATGGAAGTCTTCGACAATACAAGATGAAGTATCTTAGCAATGAAGATGAAAATATGGTATGGCCATACTCTTCGAGGCGAAGACGAGCCCTTTTGCAAGATTGCTCTCAATTTAGAAGTGCCTGTTAAGAGGCCAAAGGGACGACGGAAGCAACGCTGGCTGGACACAGTGCACGACGACCTAAAGACTGTCGGCATACACCCTGGTCAAGCGCACGGCCAGGTGAAAAGGTGGCAGCAAACCAGTAAAGTGGATCCCGCCATCAAGCAGGACAAATACTAAAGAAGAAGAAGAAGAAGTAATCTCTCCCAAAGGAGACTCACAGCTAAAATCCACTCAGGCCAGGATTACCCATAAGGCCAACCTAGGCCATGGCCTAGGGATGCAAGCCGAGAGAGGGCGCAGATCACGGACCAATTTTTTTTTTTAAAAAATGTTGAAACACATAAAAACGCAACGCGCATGAATATGAGGAAGGGAGGATACCGGAGGTCCTCCTTTTCGGCGCCGCCCCTGCCCCTTCCTGAATACCAGCTCCTGCCTCTGCTATTGTTGCGTAAACGGTGTATGCGCAGGGGCTCTCGACACTGTCGTCGTTGTCAACAGGAGGAACAATTAACTCCCTCGATGCCGACAGCATCCACTTGCTGGCTCCTTCAGTGCAAGTAGAGGAAACTCCATTGCGCACTCTGTGCATGCCCTAACACCATGAAAGCTGGTATTCCTCCTCCAACACAAGGAGGAGACTCCTCCTTACTGGAGAGAGAAGCACAACTGCCGGCTACGGCACATGCACAAACCCCAGTACAGGAGAGAAGCCCAACGCGACAAGCCCCGGTATCGGGGTGAAGCGCAGCATCGGTACAGCTGCTGACTACAACGCATGCGCAATCCCCAATACTGGGTAGGAGCCAAGTGCAAGTAAATCACAGTGCTCTGGGGCTTCAAAGCCACAACACACAGAACCCACGAAGGGTGACGAAATGAATCAAGTAAATCCTAGAAATATGCAAAATATCCAAAATATCTATATTGTTCAGTATATACGCATTCTCACAAAAGACATACATTACCCAAATGGGTGCAACATTCAATTCCCACGCAGGGGTGATAAATCAACTGATGAATAGTTCAAAACAATGAATCCATAATTAGCCTCGAAAGGCTTGTAGAACTCACAACGGTGAGTATTTGTAAAGTTCCAAATTTAACCCCTGATGGGGAAAGACAAATAATAACAGCGTCAATGCCAATAATGCGGATTTCCCAAGGCGTCGCAAAGTAGAATGCTCAGGAAAATCAAAATAAATCTTCCCGGTCTAATAACCCAAGTTGGACGCGGAGGAGTGAAATGAAACTCTTCCCAGCGAATGGAAATGCCGACGGAGTAGCAATGCGAGATGGAGAGGCCTTAAAATCCGTTTCACCGTAAAATTCGGTTTTCTCAAGGCGAATCAACAAGAGCGTCCATTATCAAGTAGCAATACATCATGACCCAGGCTAAATAGCAATCATTAGGGAGACCCAAAGCGTGGCCTAGGGCGCAAAAAGGTGTTAATCCGAGCCTGAATCCACTAAAACATATTTCCAAACCAAGGCCTTGGAAGGAGGGGGGGGGCAGCCCTTGCCCACCAAGAATTGCTTCCATTGGCCCCTTCTTTAAAAAAAAATGCCAAGAAAGGGAGCAACGCCCTGAAATGGGATTATGTGACCTTGGTGGAAGGAGCGATACCTGAGCCGCTTGGGTGCCTCCCCGGGCCATTGTTTGGGCTTCGAGAAGGGATTCAAAGGATCCCTTAAAAGCATCGGCTGTATATAAAAGCCGCCCCTCCCAACAATGGGAATAATGCAGCTGCAAGCTCAAACTTGGCTGCTTTGGACCCAGAATCCCTTGCTGCGATTGTCTGCGATGGGTTCCCACCACAACGGTCAGCGTCAGATTACTACTAATTAAAAGGACTGTAACAACACTGTTTTGAAAGGTGCCACTGCCAGGGCAATATCAGCACAGTTCCTTATTGGGTCAATCCGCGGCTAAAATGGCTTGAGGACCCGGCACACCTCAAGTTATCTGTTTGCTTATGGGGACCCCATGAGTCTCATAGGTGGTTTGGTCATCTCCTTCCTCCAAAATGGAGACAACGGCATCAGGGATTCCCTCGGTTTTCCATTAGGCCTTGAGAATGGACTACTAAACTGTGCAACACAACTTTTGTTCCTGGGTGATCAATGTCGTTTCCTAATTGGTTCTATCATAAAGACATGGGGAAGGTCTATGAAATCATTGTTTCCCACCCAGTGTACCATGGCACACTAGCGATCATGAGGTGTGCCGTGGGAAACTGCAACCTCCAATACCCTTTCTTCCCCCTCCTGCCGAACACTTTTCCTTCTCCACTCGGGCTCCCTTCTTCCCAGCCTCGCTCTGCTCACTTTGCCTCACTTTGCTCATGCTGCTGCTTCTGCCGGAGGGGGGTGGGAGGAAGATGTGACCCGTGTGGGCGCTACTGCGCAGACTCACCCCACGTCTTCCTCCCTCCCCTCTACAGCGCTCTTTGGATATAGGCGAACTACAACTCCAAAACTCAAGGTCAATGCCCACCAAACTCTTATAGTATTTTCTCTTGGTTATGGGAGTTCTGTGTGGGAAGTTTGGTTCCATTCCATCATTGGTGGAGTTCAGAATGCTCTTTGATTGTGTGTGAACTATAACTCCCAGCTGTTGAGCAAGACCTTCGTGTGTGTCTTTCTGCCATTCCTGCCAGGATATCTATGTTGTGTTCATCGAAACAGGCCCAGGTTTCACACTGAGTGTATAAATACATTTAAAAACATATTAACTATATGTATTGCCGTGTTAGAGTGTCATTTTGTGTCATTTTGGTTGGTGGTGTGCCCCAGGGTTTTGTCAATGTCAAAAATGTGCCGCGGCTCAAAAAAGGTTGAACACTGTATTAAACTGCACAAACTGTTTTTGCAGGAGGGACATCCCACACCATATTATTATTGTTATTGTTATTATTATTATTATTTTCTTGTATTACTGTCCTGGGCCCGGTCCTGTTCATGATCTTGATTAATAACTTAGATGAAGGGTTAGAAGGCACGGTCATCAAGTTTGCAGATGACACCAAATAGGGAGGGAGAGCCAAGACCCCAGAAGACAGGAGCAGAATTCAAAACGATTTTCACAGGTGAGAGAGATGCCTGGCCAGGGCCGTAGCCAGGATTTTGATTCAGGGGGGACATGCCTGTGCCTGGCCAAAACGAACACAAGGAAGTCCAAACAGTGACAAATGCAAGATATTCCACTTAGGCAGAGTAGTGAAGTGATGAAATGGCCATGTGTTGTTTGTTGGTTTTTTTTCCAGGAAATGTGTTTATTGGTTTTGATGTGTGTAAGTATGGAAAACAGCAGGATTGAACAAAAACAACTGGAAAAGCTGACACGATACGAGGATGTAAAGATCGAACTGCAAAGACTCTGGCACAAGCCAGTCAAGGGGGTCCCAGTGGTGATGGGCACACTGGGTGCAGTGCCTCAAGACCTTGGCCTGCACTTAAACACAATCGGCGCTGACAAATTCCCCACCTGTCAGCTGCAAAAGGCCACCCTACTGGGATCTGCACGCATTATTCGCTGATACATTACACAATCCTAGACACTTCGGAAGTGTCCGATGTATGATCCAATACAACAGCCAGCAGAGTGATCTTGTTTGCTGTGGGCTGATCTTGTCGTAATAATAATAATAATAACAACAACAACAACGTTGATGATGTCCTCATCTGCAGTTTTCTAGAGAAGAAATTGCCTTACAGACAGACTGGAAGGCCTTTATTTCACAAAGCATACAGTACGGTTACAAGAAAAGTTCCATCTGACAGTTGGTTTCCCTCTCACCTCCTATCCCTCCCTTTGGCCCTCCCTTTCACAACCCCATTTCCACATCTATTATATAAAGGAGGTCCCGTCATGGAATGACTGCCATAGACAGAGAAATCTTACAAGGCAGACACACCAAACTTGGTAACAAAAACAGGCCTCAGGCAAGGTAGGTTTTTAGCAAAGAAACTCCCCCCAAAAAAACCTAGAAGGCCCCCAAAACAACAATACAAAAAAACCTACATTTCCCAGCGTCCTCCGCGGCCACCAGCGAATCTCCCAGCCTCCACATTCTGACAACATGATTGGTTGCCAGTGAGGGAGTATTTGCATAACGCCTCTATTGGCCAGCCAACATGAACATTCCGACCCTTTAAACTGGCAGAGGAGGATAAGGCAAAGGCCAACACGAACACCCAATTCACTTCCCACAGAAAATTTAAACCCCTACATATCACAGACCACGCCCAAAATTGACAGCCAGGCTTCATTAACATGATTTTCCTGACTAGGCCTCACTTAATGGGATGCTGTTTAAGCTCTGAATTGACAGTAAGGCTTCATTAACTTGATTTTCCCGACTAGGCCTCAGCTCATGGGACATTGTGTATGGCCTGAATTGACATTAAGGCTTCATTAACTTGATTTTCCTGACTAGGCCTCAGCTCATGGGACATTGTGTATGGCCTGAATTTACAGTAACCTACCTTGGCACACAGAGCCCCTATGACCCACGCTACATTCTACTGCAGTTTGGAGGAGGGTAGACCATGGATAATGGGACTTGATGTGCCTCCATGGATTATGGGATTTGTAGTACTTTCAAACCTTTCATTCCCCACAGACCACTGTGGCCCAGAACCAAGACCGATAAAGACCAAACTTGGCACACAGTGCCCCCATGACCCACACTCCATCCGACTGCAGTTTAGAGGAGGGCACACCATGGATGATGGGATTTCAAGTACCTCCACTCACTTCCAAAGTACCCCACACACACAAGCATCAACCTCTACATCAACACAGCAGATGGAAAGACAAAAACATTGTATATCCACAAGCTCTGCAGAATGCCAGCAACACCACACACCAACAACTCCCCAGGACTTCAACATCCCACCCACCAGAACAACCCACAACGACACAGCCATGACCCCACCAAGACCGTAAGTAACATCAATTCCAACCCTTACATACTCAGACTTTCTCGCATCTATTTATTTATTTATTTATTTATTTATTTATTTATTATTGAGGCTTCTATGCCGCCGACTCCCAGGGGCTCGCGGCGGCTCACAAGAGCCAGAGGCATAAAACAAAGATTAAGAACATAAAACAATTGAGCAATTAAAACAATAACAGAACAATAGCAAAGCAGGCAATAAAACAAGTAAAGCAGAGCAGTTGCCACCACACAATACCCAGAGCACGCGGGCCTACTCTCCAAAGGCCTGTCTATACAGATGGGTTTTGCAGGCCCGCCTAAATGGAAGTAAATCCCTCAGGGCTCTAGTTTCGGCCGGGAGGGCGTTCCACAACGTGGGGGCTATGACGGAGAACGCCCTCCGGCGGGTAGATGTCAGGTGAGCCGACTTTGCAGATGGTATTTCCAGGAAATTGGCATCCTCAGACCGTAGTGATCTCGATGGGCAATAGGGAGTGAGGCGGTCCCTCAGATACGCTGGCCCCAGACCGTATAAAGCCTTGAAGGTAAGAACCAACACTTTGAAGGCGATCCGGTGCTCAATAGGCAGCCAGTGCAGATCCTGCAAAACAGGTGTTATACGGCAACCTGCTGGCGTGCCAGACAGGAGCCGGGCGGCAGTGTTCTGCACCAGCTTGAGCTTCCGGATCGACGACAGAGGAAGGCCAACGTAGAGCGCGTTACAGTAATCTAGCCTTGAGATGACCGTGGCTTGGATCACCGTGGCCAGATCGTTCCGGGAGAGGTAGGGGGCCAGCCTCCTTGCCTGGCGGAGGTGGAAAAAAGCAGCCCTGCTGACCGCAGAGACCTGGGCCTCCATGGTCAGCTGGGAGTCCAAGTGGACCCCCAGACTCTTCACAGACTGCGCTGGGCACAGCGCCGCACCGTCCAGGGTCGGAAGCCGGGCACCCACCCCGCCAGGGCGACCCAGCCACAAGATCTCCGTCTTCGCCGGATTCACCCTCAACCTACTGGCTCGCAGCCATCCAGTAACGGCTTCGAGGCAGTGCTGGAAATTATCGGGGACGGATCCCGGCCTGCCCTCCATCCTCAGAATGAGCTGGGTGTCATCAGCGTACTGGTGACACTCCAGCCCATAACTCCGCACCAGCTGTGCAAGTGGCTGCATGTAGATGTTAAATAGCAGAGGGGAGAGAATAGCCCCTTTCGGGACTCCACAAACTAATGGGGAGTCCTCGGAGACCACCTCGCCCCTCCTCACACGCTGAGACCGCTGGCGGAGAAAGGAGGTCAGCCATTTTAGGGCTGTCCCCCTCACTCCAGCCATGGCCAGGCGGTGGATCAATAGATTGTGGTAAACCGTGTCAAACGCTGCCGTGAGGTCCAATAACACGAGCAGCGCAAACCCGCCTTAGTCGAGCTGGCAGCAGAGTTGGTCTGTGATGGAGACCAGGACCGTCTCCGTCCCGTGCCCCGAATGGAAGCCGGACTGGAAGGGGTCTAGCCACGTTGCATCATCTAAGAAGGACTGCAGTTGCTCCATTACTGCCCTCTCAACCACCTTGCCCAGGTACGACAGATTCGACACTGGGCGGTAGTTGGAGGGAACCGCAGGGTCCAATGATGGCTTCTTCAGTAATGGAGCTACCACCGCCTCTTTCAAGCACTCTGGAAAGACTCCTTGCTCAAGGGAGCTGTTTATGATATTCAACAGAGGCCCACGTAACCCCTCCAGGCAAGATCTAACAAGCCAGGAGGGGCACGGGTCGAGGGAGCAGGTGGTGGGATGGGCTGCAGCCACTATCTTATCAACAGCGTCTGCGTCCAGTGGCCGGAACCGGTCGAGGGTGGGCCCGGCGGAGGGCCACGGAGTCTCGAGCTCTTTTACTGTATCAACTGTGGCCGGAAGGTCCCGGCGGAGGCTCCGTATCTTGTCTGTAAAGAAACTCTGAAAAGCACCGGCAGTAAGGGCCTGATCACTATTTTTTGGGACGGTAGGGACCGTCGTCAGAAACCGAATTACCTTAAACAATTGAGCCGGGCGTGAGTTAGCAGACGCTATCAGGGCGGAGAAGTACACCTTTTTGGCCGCCTTGACAGCATGCTCATAAGACTCTTTAATTAGCTTATAAGCTGATACTGAGGCTCCGTCACGGAGTTTCCTCCACTCGCGCTCTAGCCGTCTCCTTTCCCGCTTCATGGCCCTCAGATCCCCTATATACCAGGGGGACCGACGATTGCGGGGTCGGAGAGGACGCCTAGGGGCAATCTCGTCGAGAGCTCTAGCTAACGAGGTGTTCCAGGCCTGGACTAGCTCATCGACTGAGATGCTGATAGACTCCAGATCCCTCAGAGCATTCAGGAACCTTCGGGTTCCATAAGTCTCTTTGGGCGAACGAAAATCTGTTCGGCGCCCTTGCATGGGGGGGGGCGGTTGCTCAACCCGGATCCTTAGAGCACAGTGGTCCGACCATGGAACCTCTATTACAGAGGCTAGGTCCACTTGAACCCCCGCGCTGAACACCAGGTCGAGAGTGTGCCCGGCCGAGTGTGTGGGTCCCGTGCTGCAGAGGGAGAGGCCTAATGTCGCCATGGTCGAGATTAGGTCCGCGGCTGCAGATGGAACAGAGGCTGCGTCGGCGTGGACATTGAAATCACCCAGAACAATAAGTCTGGGAAACCTCAATGCCCACTCCGACACAGTCTCGAGCAACCGCGCCAGGCTCTCTGCCGGTGCGCTAGGCGCACGGTACACCAGCAGAATCGCCAGGCTCTCCGGGGACTCCCACACCAGGCCGACACTCTCTATCTCCTAAATAGGGCACAGCAATGCGTGCCGGGTACAGCTAGTTAGAATATAAAACATTGTAAGAAATCAGGGTAAACATAAATATATATTTAAAACAAGGACCAAGGCCAGATCTTATGGCGACCCATGCACTGAATAGGGTTTTGAATCGGTGGTTTGAAGCTCTCTGAAGCAGAGCCGACAGCATTGTCAGAGCCAAACCACATCACCTTTCCTCCCCTCTTCTTCTGCCAACAACTTTCCCCTTAATCCCCCTCGCAACCTACATACAGCTTTGCAGGATGAATTAGCAAAAGGTAAAGTGGAGCCGTGAGTAAGGCATGACTAAGGCCGCCCTCCACCAAGTGCAAGGATAGGGCAAGAAGGAGGGCAACCCTAGGAAATGTTGTGTCCCCTGCGTTAAGGGCAGCAGGCCCCTTGTTTGCAGCCAGTGTGGGTTCTATGGGCCTTCGGGTCCCCTGAAGGTGACCCCATACCCTTTGGAGGATTTTCTGAGGCAGAGACAGTTCCTTCCTCTGAAATGGTGCTTGTGGGTCTCCCATCCAATTACTGACCAGGGCTGGCCATGCTTAGCATCCGAGGTCAAAGGGGATCTGGAGGCTTTAGCGCACGCATGAGCAAACTTCTGCCTTCCAGGTGTTTTGGACTATAACTCCCATAATTCCTAACGGCCAGTAGGGTACCTGGAGGGTATTTAGGCCCATGCCTTGAATGTATATGTGTTTACCTTCACGTATAAGCAAAATCACCTGGCATTTGCTGTCAGTCCAATCGTATAAAGCAACCTCGCAACCTTGTTTCAAACATAAACACAGTGGAAAACGGTTTTGGAGTTATACAGGTGTGGGGAATAGGCTGGGGAGGGGATACAATGTAACATAAATGCAGGCCCAGTATGGCAGTATCAGTCCCAATGCCAATTTCCCCCATACACAAGTTCATGTAGAACAATGCAGTCTCACAAACTGAAATCCACAATATGACTGTGTGGTTGCGAAGGTTATGAGCACATTAACGGCTTGGGACGCTGGAGGGGCCGCAATGGTCGATCTGCAAGGCCCGATCCATTTCGCCCTATGGGCTTTCTCAAGCAGCAACATTAAATGGCATACGTAAAGGAGGCCACACCCACACGTGTTTTAATTTCTTTCCTTTGGAGCACCTGGGGGCAAGAGGAACACCCTCCACAGGGTCACTCCCCACAGCAAGGACATCATCAGTATTGTAAAGAAACATTGGGGTATTTTACCCGATATTCCCATTTTTCAGTCCCCACCACTAGTTGCTTACAAACGGACCAAAAATCTGAAGGACCATTTGGTGCATTCAACTTTAAGGTCTCCCCCGCCGCAGCATCATCTCGCCAGGATGCAGGTGCTCCAAAGGAAAGAAATTAAAACACGTGTGGGTGTGGCCTCCTTTACGTAGGCCAGTCGACACGCCCCCTACGCACGAGGATCTCGGAACATCGTTCGCGGATTCGCCAAAAATATGAGAATACCATTTTATACAAGCATTTCCTCACGCAAAAACACAGCCCAGAATCTTTCAAATTCGCAGGAGTGGAAAAGGTGAAGATCCCTATCCATACTGATCCACAAACTATATTATTAAGAGGGAAACCTGGTGGATCGTCACCCTCCAAAGCGAGTTTCCGGGTGGGCTAAACGAGCCCCTCCCCCTCAACGCCCTCCTTGCGTGAGACGCCTACTCTCGATCATATTATTTAAACCAGCAACACCGGAGCCAGGGCCACCCTTGAGGTCCGCAGGAGCACGGTGTATATGAATCTCTCCTCCACCGGATGGTATGTCTTGAAATTATGATGTATACTTAGCCTACCAGCTGTACGTGCAGAGTTCAGACTCTCATGTGTATTTACTATTGTGTATTACAGTATATATTTCCCGTTCCTGTGACGCTGCGCATCATGCCGTTTAATGTTGCCGCTTGTTACATTGTTACATTGTATCCCCTCCCCAGCCTATTCCCCACACCTGTATAACTCCAAAACCGTTTTCCACTGTGTTTATGTTTGAAACAAGGTTGCGAGGTTGCTTTATACGATTGGATACCAATTTTGGTTTTTGTATATTGTACTATAAATAATTGCACATTAACCCTTTAAGGGTCCAACAATTTTGTTTGATTGATAAATATACTTATATCAGTACTGTCTTGCAGTGTGTATCTTACTTATACTCTGTCACTACATTTTGTGTGTGTATACTATTTGCTGTCGGTCCCCCATCCAAGTGCTATGCAGGGCTGACCCTGCCTAGCATCCAAATAAGGGACAGAATATTTTTCAAATTTTGTGACATAGCGTTATCATCTGCGACCCAATGTGTGCCTTCTGCCCAAGTTCATGCACCGCGCATGGAGTCAGCGCAGCTTCGAATTGGCTCATCTTTTGCACAAAGTACATCTAGCATGTAATCTCTTTTCAGGGCAAGTCGAAGCAGAACTGGAGGGGCTTCACCTGCCGGTTCTGACCTGGGAGGCGCCTGCCTTTTCTGCAGGAACAAAACAAGAGGCTGACAGGTCCCATCATCATCATCACCACGGCTTGCCATTCTTTCCCATTGAGGCTGTTTCTTGCCGGCGGTGGTTAAGCCGTGTGTGCCAAACCTGATCCCTTTCGCATCTCCACCCACCAAAGGCAAATAATACCTTCCCTTGAGAGGCAGAAAGGCAGGACCAAAAGGAACCCAAGCTGAGTCACGGTGAGGCCAAAGGCGCACACATGGGGTCCTTCCAGTTGCCAAGGTAGGGTCGCATCACCTTCTTTGTTGCCAGAGCTCACCCGTGCATGCCCTCCGAGGCTTTCCATCCTATTTTAGCTTCAAGATTTCTCCAGTTGATATCAAAACATTGCAAACACCATGCTTTGTGAAAGCAATGCCAGAATAAGGTAAAAATGGCATGTGTGACATTCATTCATGCGCTCTTTCTGGAATATGGCTATGCTTGGCGCAACTTCTAATTATCTCCAACCCAACACCATGCACATCACTGATGCATGCACTCTTTCTGGAATAGTCTGTGCATGGTGCACCTTCCAATTATCTGCAATCCAAAACCATGCACATCATTGATGCATGCACTCTTTCTGGAATAAGGCTATGCATGGCGCACCTTTCGATCATCTGCAACCCAATGCCATGCGCATCATTGATGCATGCACTCTTTCTGGAATAGGGCTAATAAACTGGCGCGCATCATTGATTCATTCCAGTTAATGGTGCACTTCAAATTATCCAACACCCTGTGCATCATTGATGCATGAACGCTTCCAATTCTGCTGGAATTGATGCATGCACTCTTTCTGGAATACGGCTATGCATGGTGCACCTTCCAATCATCTGCAACTGAACACCATGCGCATCATTGATACATGTGCTCTTTCTGGAATAGGGCTATGAATGGCGCACCTTCCAATTATCTGCAACCCAATGCCATGCGCATCATTGATGCATGCACTCTTTCTGGAATAGGGCCTTCCAACCTTAATCTGCAACCCAACATCATGTGCATCATTGATGCATGCGCTCTTTCTGGAATAGGGCTATGCATGGCGCACCTTCCAATTATCTGCCACCCAATGCCCTGAGCATCATCGATGCATGCGCACTTTCTGGAAGAGGGCTATGCATGGCCCACCTTCCAATTATCTGCAACCCAACGCCATGCGCATCATTGATGCATGCACTCTTTCTGGAATAGGGCTATGCATGGCGCACCTTCCAATTATCTGCAACCCAACGCCATGCGCATCATTGATGCATGCGCTCTTTCTTGAAGAGGGGTTTGCATTGCCCACCTTCTGATCTTCTGCAACCCAATGCCATGCGCATCATTGATGCATGCGCTCTTTCTGGAATAGAGCTATGCATGGAACACCTTCCAATTATCTGCAACCCAAACTTCCCACACAGAAACCCTATGACCAACAGAAAATACGGTGTGTTCTGGTGGTCTTTGGAGACCCCTATGACACCCCCTCACAACCCCCCCCCCCACCAGGTTGAGAAACACTGTTGTAGACGCATCTCTTCAAGAAGAACCAGGGAGTTCTCTTACAGGGAGAAGACATTGCTGGGGTTGTTTTCCACAGCTTAACTTTGCCGCAACCTTGACTGGGATGGGCGTCCCCTTTGCTTACTCAAGAGGGCTGCGCATACATTTCCATCAACAGCTTTGTATTTTGATCCTCGCTTGGCTCCTCTCTTGAGTTTGCAAAGCCACTCTCACAAGTTATATTTGTTTTTGGTTTTTTTGGTGCAACTTGGAATGCTTTCTTGGGGAGAAAATGCTTATTGCTGCCATTCGAGGTCGAGCTTCAAAATATATAGTTTTTCTTGGAAACCTGGGAACGTACCCAAACCCGGCGAAAAGTGGCATTTTGGCACCGAGAGTCGAGCATCGAAAAGGTTGCCAAAGGTGCCTCTCTGTGCCTTGAAGGGTTGGGCTCTTGACAGATTCAAACAAACAAACAAAGCCAAGATCCCTTCTTGTGATTGTGTTGCCTCCCCATGGCATTCTGATCCAACCAATGACTGAATCAAATGTGGGTGTAGTTAATCCCCGGATCCATGATCCGCCCCATTGGACCGGGCATAAAAGGCCAAGGCTTGGGTTTGCAAAGCACCGAAGCTTCAGACACATCTGCTCCGAAGGTTTCCTGAAGATCCCGAAATGGCTTCAACGACATTCCTGACCCTTCCCTCTGGAAAGAAGATGCCCCAGCTTGGCTTGGGCACCTGGCTGGTAAGACCAACGGCGGACCCGCTTTCTCCTTTTTTTCCCATTAGGTGCATCTATACTGTCAAGTTAATGCAGTTTGACACCACTTTGACTGCTATGGCTAATGGGGGTCGGTAGGAGTTTGGTGAGGAATCAGGACTTTTGGGCAGACAAGGCTGAAACTCCCAGGACTCCATCATGTTGCATGACGGTATGCAAAGTAAGCGGCCGCTTACGGGCGCCACGTGGCCAGGGGTGCATTCGGTCACGGCCGCCAGGTTCGGCGCATGCCACACCATTGCTGCAGGCCAGTGCGCGGGTGCAACTCCAGGTGGTCGGAGTTGTGTGAGGCGGGAGGCTCCGCCCCGGCTGCAAAACGTTCCTCCGTCCTTTTCGGCCTCTTGGAGTGCGATTCGCAACTCCGACCACCTGTTGTTGTGTTGCAACTAAGACGCATGTGCAGAACTAGCTGGCCCTGCGCATGCGCACGCACACACACGGCGTGAGGTTGGAGAGCGAGTGGGCGCCAAAAGAATGTTTGCGTACCATTGTAAATTACCTTCGTCCGGGCCTGATGACTGCATTGCGGGACGGTCCAAAAGCGGTGCCAAACTGCATCAATTCTGCAGTGTAGATCCAGCCGAGTTCACATTCCTAAATCTCAATCTCTGCGTCTTTAGCTATCTTTCGTAAGAGCGAAGGAACGTCGGGGGCGCAAGGAAAACATAGGCACCATTGTTACTGGGAGTAGTTTCCAACTCATGCCCAATTTGTCACGGGGTGTTGCTCCTTTGTTTTGGCCACATGTGTCCAGAAGGGTTTTTTCCTTGCCTTCCTTTGAGGCTGAGAGAGTGTCACTCGCTCTCAGACAGTGGTTCTCCACCTTCCCAATGCTGCCACCCCTCGATACAGTTCCTTATGTTGTGGTGACCCCCGCCATCACATTATTTTCATTGCAGCTTCATAACTCTAATTTTGCTACTGTTATGAATCATAATGTAAATACCTGATAAGCAGGGTGTATTTTCATTCACAGGATCAACACAAATACCTGGCGCGACCAAATTGAATACTGGTGGGGTGGGGGGTGGGGATTATTGGTTTTGTCATTTGGGAATTGTAGTTGCTGGGATTTATAGTTCACCTCTAATCAAAGCACATACTGAACTCCACCATTGGTGGAATTGAACCAAATTTGGCACACAGAATGCCCATGGCCAACAGAAAATACTGGGAAAGTTTTGTGGGCATTGATCCTGAGTTTGGGAGTTCACCTACATCCAGAGAGCACTGTGGACTCAAGCAATGATGGATCTGGACCAAACTTGGCACAAATACCCAATACACCACAAGTTGAATACTGGTGGGGTGGGGGATTATTGATTTTGTCATTTGGGAGTTGTAGTTGCTGGGATTTATAGTTCACCTACAATCAAATAGCATTCTGAACTCCACCAATGATGAAATTGAACCAAACTTGGCACACAGAACTCCCATAGCCAACAGAAAATACTGGAAGCTTTTCCTGGGCATTGACCTAGAGTTTGGGAGTTCTCTGGATGTAGTTCACCTACATCCAGAGAGCACCGTGGACTCAAACAATGATGGATCTGGACCAAACTTGGCATGAATACTCAATATGCCCAAATGTGAACACTAGTGGAGTTTGGGGAAAATAGACCTTGACATATGGGAGATACAGTTGCTGGGATTTATAGTTTGCCTACAATCAGAGAGCACTCTTTACCCCTTTGGGCCAAGCTGCCAACACAGAACCCCCAAGACCAACAGAAAATTCTGTGTATTCTGATGGTCTTTGGAGACCCCTCTGACACCCCCCTTGTGACCCTCCCCAGGGGTCCCAAACCCGAGGTTGAGAAAGGCTATTCTAAGACGTGTCGTGGGTTTCCGTAGTCGAGTAGGGCTTCGAACCCTAGTCTCTCAGATTCCTAACTCAACACTCAAATCACTACATTATGTTAAGTTCAGGACTTTGGATAGTTCCAACTAAAACCCAGAGGGGATTCAATGCTCCAAAAAGATGGCATCTCCAAAATAGACTAGATTGGATAGCTCCATTAAAGTTCAGACTAAAACCTGGAGTGGACTCATCACCCCATGGAGATGAGATTCCCCCCTGCATCCCCCAAAATAGGTCCAGCTCTTTGGATAGTTCCCTGAAAGTTCAGACTAAAACCCAGAGCGGATGCAGAACCCATGATCCACCATCCATCTCCAAAATAGGTCCAGCTCTTTGGATAGTTCCCTGAAAGTTCAGACTAAAACCCAGAGTGGATGCACAAGCCATGATACACTATCCATCTCCAAAATAGGTCCAGTTCCTTGGATAGTTCCCTGAAAGTTCAGAATAAAACCCAGAGCGAATGCACAACCCATGATCCACCATCCATCTCCAAAATAGGTCCAGCTCTTTGGATAGTTCCCTGAAAGTTGGGACTGAAACCCAGAGCAGATACACAAGCCATGATCCACCATTCATCTTCAAAAAAGGTCCAGCTCCTTGGATAGTTCCCTGAAAGTTCGGACTAAAACCCAGAGCGGATGCACAAGCCATGATCCACCATGCATCTCCAAAATATGTCCAGCTCTTTGGATAGTTCCCTGAAAGTTCAGACTAAAACCCAGAGCGGATGCACAACCCATGATCCACCATGCATCTCCAAAATATGTCCAGCTCTTTGGATAGTTCCCTGAAAGTTCAGACTAAACCCCAGAGCGGATGCACAACCCATGATCCACCATACATCTCCAAAATAGGTCCAGCTCTTTGGATAGTTCCCTGAAAGTTCAGACTAAAACCCAGAGCGGATGCACAACCCATGATCCACCATCCATCTTCAAAAAAGGTCCAGCTCTTTGGATAGTTCCCTGAAAGTTCAGACTAAAACCCAGAGCAGTCACAGCATGCCATGACCCTCCATCTACTCCCAAAATAGCTTCTACTCTTTGGAGAGTTCCCTTAAAATTCAGACTAAAACCCAGAGCGGACACAGCGCGCCATGATCCCCCATGTACCCCTATAGAGGTTCAGCTCTTTGGAGAGTTCCTTTAAAGTTCGGACTAATACCCAAAGTGGACGCAGCATGTAATGATCCCCCATCTACCCCCAAAACAGGATCCACATCACGCCCTCCCTTCCTCCTCCGTCCAGAAAATTCAATTTCCTTTGTTGGCCCAAAAAAGCAGAAACATTTGAAGTAATCCTGGCCAGAGGCAAAGAGAACGAAGGCAGTCACATCCTGGCTTTGCAAACAGCCTAACCCAAAACAGATCTCCTCTTATTCCATTTCCTACCTCATTTAACATGCAAAATTGGACTTCTTTTGCTCACGAAACAAAGGAACCAGAGTATCTTTTCGGAGTCATGGGAGTTCTAGTTTGGTGAAGCACTGGCTCTTTGGCAAAACCTTGCAAGACTACAGATCTCGTGATTCCATAGCATTGAGCTGTGGAAGTTCAAATGGGGAGAAACTGCATTAATTCTGCAGTGTAGAATTATTATTATTATTACTACTATTATTATTACTATTATCATCATTATTATTTCCATTTCTATCCTGCCTTTCTCTCTGTAGGGACCCAAGATGGCTAACAATAACATTATTATTAATTATTAATATTGTTTCCATTTGTATCCTGCTTTTCTCCCTAAAGTAGTGTTTCTCAACCTTCCTAATGCCACGACCCCTTGGTGACCGTGACCCCCAAACATAACATTAATTTTCTTGCTAAAGGGTTCCTGAGACAACCGGAAATATGCGTTTTCTGACCCTGAGGAAACCCCCTCTCGACACCCCCCAAGGTTGAGACATGTTGCCCTATAGCAGGGGTCAGGAAACTTTTTGACTCAGAGAGCCATGAAAGCAAAATATTTGGAAATTTATTTCAGTGAGAGCCATAGATAGATAGATAGATAGATAGATAGATAGATAGATAGATAGATAGATAGATAGATAGATAGATACTGAATTCAATTAAATGTGAGTCTATCCGTACATACGAGGAGAAAAGGATTCCCTGGCAGAATGAGGGGACACTTCAGACCTGGCTCTGCAAAAGGCATGCTTAGGACTCTGGGAAGGAAGAGAAGACAGAAGGAAGGAAGGGGGAAAGAAAGACAGACAGACAGACAGAGTAAATAAAGGAGGAAGAAAGAAAAGAAGAACGAACAATGGAAAAGGAAGAAAAGAAAAGCAGAAGAGAGACAAGGAGAGGAAAAGAAAGAAGAAAATGGGAAGGGAGGAAAGGAAAGGGTGGGGAAAAGAAAAGAAAGGGAGTGAGGAAAAAGTAAAATAATGAAGGGAAAAGAAGAAAAGAAAGAAGGAGAGAGAGGGAAGTGAAAAGAAGGAAGGAGGAGGAGGAAAGGAAGACTTGGGGGAAAAGAATAGTAAAGGAAGGAAGGAAGAGGGAGGAAGGAGAGGAGGAAAGAAGGAAGGAAGGAAGGAAGGGAAGGAAGGGAAGGAAGGAAGAGGGAGAATGGAGGAAAGAAGGAAGGAAGAGGGAGAATGGAGGAAAGAAGGATGAAGGGAGAGAAAGAAAGGGGGAGAGGGCGAGGAGAAAATAAGGAAGGAGAGGGAGGGAAAAGGAGAAAGGAAAGGATGAGGAGAAGGAAGGAAGTAGAAGGAAGGAAGGAAGAGGGAAAATGGAAGAAAGAAGGAAGGGGAGAGAGGGAGGGAAAAGGAAGGAGAGAAGGAGAAGGAAAGGATGAAGGGAGAGAAAGGAAGGAAGGAAGAGGGCGAATGGAGAAAATAAGGAAGGGGAGAGAGGGAGGGAAAAGGAAGGAGAGAAGGAAAGGGTGAAGGGGAGAAAGGAAGGAAGTAGAAGGAAGGAAGAGGGAGAATGGAGGAAAGAAGGAAGGGGAGAGGGAGGGAAAAGGAAGGAGAGAAGGAAAGGGTGAAGGGGGAGAAAGGAAGGAAGAGGGAGAGCCAGATGCAATCATGAAAAGAGCCACATCTGGCTCCCGAGCCGTAGGTTCCCTACCCCTGCTCTAAAGGAACCCAAGGTGGTTAATGATATTATTATTATTATTACAATTTCTATCCTGCTTTTCTCTCCAAAAGAATCCAAGTTAGCTAACAATAACATTATTATTGTTGTTAAAATAACAGACCTCTTGATCTGCAGCAATCCTTTGCAAAGCTTCCTTCCTATCCTAACGTCGCATGTTTATGAGAAAATGGCCCTGAGTTTGCTCCCCTTGCTTCCAAAATGACGGCCGCTGGCTGGGCTCCATCCTCAGATTCCAATCCGTTGCACTTGATTGACTCTATTCTAAACAAGCCAAGCCCAGAGCAAGCTTAAAACCGGTCCAGATGTCGAAAGTTTGGCAAGAATCCGGCCCTTTTGGTGATGCCTTGACTCAAGCCAAGATGCATCTGGGACACGTTGTTTTCGGATCAGGTGAGGGGAATCTGCGGGGAACCAAAGCAAGATTGCAATGGTTCAAAAGCCCACGTGCACCGGCAGCAACAGAGGGAGGAGATGCGCGGGGGGCAAGGGAGATGGGAAAGGCGGGCGCCTCTGCCCCCTTCTCTCTCGTCCTGCGCAAGGCATCCTTGGCGGGGGGGGGGGGAGAGGCATGCACAGGGTGAGGGATGAGACGCGCGCAGGGCACAGGGTGAGGCAGGGAGACGGGAAAGGCACGCGCCTCTGCCTCCTCCTCTCTCGCCCTGCACGAGCCTTCCTCCCACCCTGCCGGCACCCCTTTGGCCACATGGCGCCCTGAGGCGGCCGCTTAATTTGCCTCCACTAAGATCCGCCCCTGATGATACTGTACTCATGAACCTGCAACTTGCTACTATGAGTTGCATTGTAAGGACTGCATTTTGGGTTTGCCCTGGTCTGGTAATGTCTTTGTCTTTCCCTCGTGCGTGTGCCTCCTCTCGCAGTTCCCTTTTCGCGTCCGGTGGCTGCTCGCTGCTGGCGAGAGAGGAAACTGCAAGGCGAAGGAGGCTCAGCCGAGAGGGGAGTGACGCCTCCCGCTGTTGCTGCCCCTCTTTGGAAGCGCGGAGCCTGGTGCCATCCGAGCCAATGCGCATCCAAGCCAATTTGCAGCCAGAGGAGGAGGGTGCTTCCTAGGCAGGCCCGGATTAACAACTTTTTGCGCCCTAGTAATTCAGAGAGCAATCCGTTCACACTTAAAACTTCCTTCCTCATCTCCATGCGCGTTGCGTTTTTATTTGTTTCAACATTTTTATTTTTGGGGAGGGTGTCCATGATCTGCCCCCTTGGCTTGTGCCCCTAAGCCATGGCCTAGGTTGGCCTTATGGGTAATCCAGGCTTGAGTATCTCCATAGATCTTAGGAAGCCATTTCTTGATTTAAGGTGTTGGCATGCTGGCTGGTATCTGAACAGAGGATGGGCCGGAGACAGGCATGTAGCGGGGCTAAGGGGCTTCAGCCCCCGAAATTCTCAGGGTGGTCCGCAAGAAGGCCTTACTGGTACATTATTTGAACTGTTATGTGTATTCATATCATGATCTGATCACCATGCTCATTATATCCCACATTCATGGGGTTATTGGGATAACAATACAAAAGGCTTGCTAGGGTAGACCCTCTTTCACCCAGTCTCTGCCCCCGAACCAAACTCAGCCCCGAAACAAAATCCTGGCTACGGCCCTGGCCGGAGATGTCACTGCCTTGGTCCTTGCATTATTGGCTGCTACTTCCCAGCAGATGTCAGGTGCTGCAATACCAGCGAAACAGTACAATTCCTCCAGCGGTGTGGGATGTAGGCATCCTGTGATAATGCGGCATGTCTCATTAAGACACACATCCATTGTTTTAGCGTGGTGAGATGTGTTCCTCACCGGGCATGCATACCCAGCAGCAGAGTCGCCAAGCGCAAGGGAAGATGTCTCCACTGTGTCTGGTTGTGATTCCCAAGTTGAGCCAGGCCGCTTTCGTATGATATTGTTTCTAGTTAATGAGCTTAAATAGTGCCAAATGTTGAAATATTGGTTTGAAATGAAAGTGCCTCTTTGCAAAAGGGAACAGAAGGAACGAGGATTGGAATCAGCTGGTTTTCCCTGTAATAGGCAGTAAGAGCGCCTAAGAATGGATAAACGCAACACCACAATATAATGAATTACACAGATATTTTTATCACAATCAAAAGGACACAATGGTCTAGTGTATCAGAAATCAAAATTATAAGTTCATTCTGAACATAGTAGCATATTTCATACAAGGGGCAATGCCCTATCTATTTCATAGTAAACATTGAAAGCATAAACAGCATATAGGAGCTGCTGACTCGCACAGGAGTGAGCAGAGACGCCGCAGCTGGGAGGGAAAGCTCCTGCGTCATCAGAGACGGACACAAAACCCAGAAGCCACCCCAGGCGCGATACAAATCATAGTTTTAACATTCATAAAGTGCCAGAAATAATAATCAGATGCACAAATGTTAGAGATAACTGGGAGGCTTGCAAAGCGGTCAATGAATGGTTATATTCTGCGCCTTCGTTTCTCCCCGAAAGGGGCTTCTTCAGGACCGTGGGCGTGGCCAATACGGAGATTCTGGAGGGCGTCCACTTGGCAGAAGCAACACTATAGCATTAACAAATACAGGCAATGTATAATCAATGCAATTAAGTGTGTAGCAGTAATAACAGCAAGGGTAAACACGGAATTATACAAAGTATATATGCACAGGCATCTAGGAAAGAGATAGAAGGTACATACCATCACAAATGGAAGCAGAAGCACCGCATAATGCTGGCGATATTAGCGGATATCGGGCTCAAAAGCACAATACCAGTGGGGAACCACAGTTAAATAAAGGGAGACCAGGTGATCTTAAATTAACAGTTCACTGATGGCCAGCTGGTCATTTAACACTTGGGATTCCTCACATTGTAGATTTACTATCCACTGACTTTCGAGTTGCAGGAGTAATTTCTTTACATTTTGGTGGGGGAGGGGGCGAGCTTTCTCCAGGACCATAACATTAAATTCTTCAAAATGATGGTTTTGCGTTTTAAAATGAGCATAAAGTACAGAATTGTCATAGCCTGTTCTAAAGCGTGATCTGTGCTCGCAAATTCTTGTCCGGAGTTCCCTCGTGGAAATCCCCACATAAAGGTCCCCGCAACTACAACTTAGGCAATATACAATATTTTTGGAATTGCAGGTGGCCCAAGTGTTAATTTTAAAGGTTCTGTCACTGTAGGGACTTCTAATGAAGATGGAGGATGAAATGTGTTTACAAACACTGCATTTGCCACATTTTTTGTACCATTAGAGAGAGGAGTTTATTTTTTCGGAGACAATGGGCGGGGTGAAAGTGCTGGGAATTCTAGAGTGGATAATAGGAGAGTCATTGGGGGCATCCTTAAAGTGTTCTTTCAGACGAATAGTTCGAAATAATGTAGCCAAATCCTTACGGATATTTATTAAAGAACAATTAGGGGTGTGCACAAAAGATAAGCCTTTATTTAATAGTTGCATATCATGGGGGGACAACACCAAATTGGACACATTCACTACTAGGTTCCCTTCTTTCGAGGGTGCCCCCAATGACTCTCCTATTATCCACTCTAAAATTAGAATTCCCAGCACTTTCACCCCGCCTATTGTCTCCGAAAAAATAAAAATTTTCGAACAAACCGTACTACGACAGGTCCAAGCCATCAGCCACTGCCATGATAAAAAACATGCCAACTTATCCCAAAAGGATATTAATAGGTTAAAAGAATTGGGTAATCACCCTCAGGTGATTATAAAAGCAGCAGATAAGGGCGGATCTATCGTCATCTGGGAAAGAAAAGATTATTATCAGGAGGCTATGTCCCAACTAAGTGATGCAAGATATTATAGGGAACTACCTCAGGATCCCACCCAAAAATTTTCCCGGACTATTTTTAATGTCATCCAAGACGGATTACTCAATGGGCAACTTACCAATAAAGAAGCTGAATTTTTATTTAATCAACATCCTTCCATCCCTCATTTTTATTTATTACCAAAGATTCATAAGCCCACCAGCCCCCCCCCCCCCGTTGGTAGACCCATTGTGGCGGCTACTAACAGCCTACTACAACCTATTGGAAATTTTTTAGATACCATTCTCCAACCGTTTGTGCACAAATTGCCCACATACATTCAAGATACTAGAGATCTTATCAATAAACTGGAAGGGATTTCCGTTTCTGCTACTGATATTTTGATTTCTGCCGATATTGCCTCGTTATATACTAACATTCCTTTGAATGAGGCCAGACATGTCCTTCATAATACCCTCGATGCGTGTCCTGCACCGCATCTCCCATCCTCAGTTTACTTGCTGTATCTAATTGAACTAGTCTTCGATTATAATTATTTTTCCTTTAGGGACCAACATTTTTGCAGATAGGGGGCATTTCCATGGGCCAATCGTTGGCCCCCACGGTCGCCAACCTTTTTGTGGGGTCATTGGAAGATGTTTTTCTTACCTCAAATACTCATAAGGAGTTTTCTAGTCAAATTAAATATTTTTTTAGGTATATAGATGATGTAATCATTATTTTCGATGGGAGGAATGACATTGAAAAATTCAAGGATTGGTGCAATTCCTGGCACCCAAATCTAAAATTTACTTTTCAATGCAGCAGTGAATGTGTGAATTTCTTAGACGTTTCTATTTTTGTCCACAAGGGCATTCTCAAAGTAAAGAATTATTCAAAACCCACTAATACCAACTCTTTATTGCATTATTCCTCATTCCATCCTTTCCCTCTTAAAGATAATTTACCGTATTCTTCCCTTTTGAGGTTAAAAAGAAACTCATCTCTCCCTCATCATTTCAACAAAGACGCTGAAATTTTCATTAATAACCTGAGATCTAGAGGGTACCCAAATAGAGTCTTGAATACAGCCCTAAGTAAAGTCAATAAGATATCCAGAGAGCAGTTGCTTACTACTGCTCCAAAAAGAACCCCCAATAATATCATCTGGCCTCTTACTCTGTCCCCCCACTCACATAAAATAAAAAAAATTGTCAAGGATTTCTGGCCTCTCATTAATACAATACCTGGACTAGAGAAACCCCCTCTCACTGCATTCAAAAGATCCCAAAATCTTAAAGATCTACTGGTACACACCAAGGACCTTCCCCTAAAGCCCCCGTCTTCCACTCCTCTCTCTAATGGTACAAAAAAATGTGGCAAATGCAGTGTTTGTAAACACATTTCATCCTCCATCTTCATTAGAAGTCCCTACAATGACAGAACCTTTAAAATTAACACTTGGGCCACCTGCAATTCCAAAAATATTGTATATTGCCCAAGTTGTAGTTGTGGGGATCTTTATGTGGGGATTTCCACGAGGGAACTCCGGACAAGAATTTGCGAGCACAGATCACGCTTTAAAACAGGCTATGACAATTCTGTACTTTATGCTCATTTTAAAACGCAAAACCATCATTTTGAAGAATTTAATGTTATGGTCCTGGAGAAAGCTCGCCCCTTCCCCCACCAAAATGTAAAGAAATTACCCCTGCAACTCGAAAGTAAGTGGATAGTAAATCTACAATGTGAGGAATCCCAAGGGTTAAATGACCAGCTGGCCATCAGTGAACTGTTAATTTAAGATCACCTGGTCTCCCTTTATTTAACTGTGGTTCCCCACTGGTATTGTGCTTTTGAGCCCGATATCCGCTGATATCGCCAGCATTATGCGGTGCTTCTGCTTCCATTTGTGATGGTATGTACCTTCTATCTCTTTCCTAGATGCCTGTGCATATATACTTTGTATAATTCCGTGTTTACCCTTGCTGTTATTACTGCTACACACTTAATTGCATTGATTATACATTGCCTGTATTTGTTAATGCTATAGTGTTGCTTCTGCTGCGGGACGCCCTCCAGAATCTCCGTATTGGCCACGCCCATGGTCCTGAAGAAGCCCCTTTCGGGGAGAAACGAAGGCGCAGAATATAACCATTCATTGACCGCTTTGCAAGCCTCCCAGTTATCTCTAACATTTGTGCATCTGATTATTATTTCTGGCACTTTATGAATGTTAAAACTATGATTTGTATCGCGCCTGGGGTGGCTTCCGGGTTTTGTGTCCGTCTCTGATGACGCAGGAGCTTTCCCTCCCAGCTGCGGCGTCTCTGCTCACTCCTGTGCGAGTCAGCAGCTCGTATATGCTGTTTATGTTTCGATGTTTACTATGAAATAGATAGGGCATTGCCCCTTGTATGAAATATGCTACTATTGTGTCCTTTTGATTGTGATAAAAATATCTGTGTAATTCATTATATTGTGGTGTTGCGTTTTCCATTCTTTCTGTTGTAATACATCCCCAATCTATTTGCAGTAAGAGCGCCTAAGCCAGCTTTGGAGAGCTTCTGTTCAACCATTTCAGATCTCCCTGCTTGGGCGGTGATGGCACAATTGTCACCATAGATGAAACTCTCTGTCCCTTCTGGCAGTGAAAATGTGGGGATGATGAGAGTTGCAATCCACCTGAAAACCTATGCCATCCCATTCTTGGTACTGACGGGTGCCTCGCTTAAGTAGCTGAGGAGGAAAAGGAAAGGGCCTGAGGCTGCTAGGATTGGGGGAGTTGAAGTCCACGACACCTGGAGGGCCGAAGTTGGCCCATGCCTAGGCTATAGCAATGTGTGCATAGTACCTATAGGGCTCAAGTCCCTGGTGAATGTTTCTCTATGCATTCCTTGGCTCTGAACACCCCCAGATTTCCCCAAATTGGGCTGGAGTTCTTGCAGTTTGATTGGCACCCACAGCGCCCTCCCTGTGCAGCAGCTCCCAAACATGACTTTTCCAACCCAAGCGGTCAATGCTTGATTGTTCTGGACGGCATTTGCATGATGATCAGGCCAAAACATCCCTGCCAAACAGGGGCCGGCCTTCTTTCCTGCCAGCCGCATTCCTCGCTTGCCCTCGGAGCAAAGAAACAGAACCAGGCTTTCGGCACAAATATACCAATATCCGTTGCGCGTTGTTTTCGTGGCCTTCCCAGAGCTAGAGGCTCATTTGAAGAGGTCGGCTAAGGACACGTCCATGCAATGGGAGGCAGGTGTATCTACACCACAGAATTAGTGCAGTTTGACACTGCTTGACCCAATAGTATGGAACCCTGGGGCTGCAGACCTTGCAAAACTACAACTACAACTCCTAGGATCCCATAGCAGTCAGGGTGAGGCCAAATTGCATTCATTTGATATCGTAGATGCAGCCTTCTTGGCAGGGGCGGATCTTAGTGGAGGCAAATTAAGCGGCCGCCTCAGGGCGCCACATGGCCAAAGGGCGCATCCAGGGCCGGGCGCCCCGCCCCCAGGGGTCCCGGCAGGGTGGGAGGAAGGCTCGGGCAGGGCGAAAGAGGAGGAGGCAGAGGCGCACACCCAGGCCCGGATCAGGCCCTTTCGGCACCCTAGGCCAAAGGCTCTGAGTCTGCCCCCGGCTCCGCCCCGCCCCGCCTCTGGCTCCGTCCCCGCACGAGAATCAGGGAAACACAGGCTGGGGGGGCGCGAGCCGAGGGAGGGAGGTAGGAGCGTGTGCGAGAGAGAGAGAGAGAGGTAGGGAAACACAAACACACAGACAGACTGCGGCGCGCGAGCCGGACAAGAGAGGCAGGGAAGCCAGGGGTGGGGCGGAGCCGAGGGCGGAGGCAGAGCCAAGGAGAGCAGAGCTGGGGGGGGGGCAATCGTGGATGGCGCTTATGCCGCCGCGCACATGCGCCCTTTTTTTTGAATTTTTTAAAAAACTTTTTTTGGGGGGTCGGGACCTGCTGTCCCCCAAAAGGTGCCGCCCTAGGCCATGGCCTAGGGTGGCCTTATGGGTAATCCGGGCCTGCACGCACCTTTCCCTTCTCCCTGCCGAGCCCTGCACCCTGCGCACATCTCATCCCTCACCCTGCGCATGCCTTCCCCCCCCCCGCCCCCACCGAGGATGCCTTGCGCAGGGTGAGAGAGAAGGTGGCAGAGGCACCCGCCTTTCCCGTCTCCCTTGCCCCCGCGCGTCTCCTCCCTCTGTTGCCGCTGGGGCGAAGGAGGAGGCCACGTGGGTGCCCTTACCTGGGGGCCGGGAGCAGGAGTGAGCGGCCAGACGAGCCTGCCCGGGCCCTTGCTCCCGAAATTAGCCTAGACCTGATACACACATACATACAAAAGAGAATAGGAAGAGGGGAGGGAAAAGGGTGAGGGCCCTTCCACACAGCCCTATCTATATCCCACAATGTCTGCTTTGAATATCTGAGTCCACACTCAGATAATGTGGGACTTTCTGCCTTGATATTCTGGGGTATAGGGCTGAGAAGGAAGGAAGGGGAATAGGCAGGGCCGTAGCCAGGATTTTGATTCGGGGGCTGGGTGGAAGAGGGTCTACCCTAGCAAACCTTTTGTATTGTTATCACAATAACCCCATTAATGTGGGATATAATGAGCATGGTGATCAGATCATGATATGAATAAACATAACAGTTTAAATAATGTACCTGTAAGGCCTTTTCACGGACCACCCTGAGAATTTTGGGGGGCTGAAGCCCCCTTAGCCCCCCCCCCCCTGGCTACATGCCTGGGAATAGGTATAGATATAGACACACACTCAAAGAGAATAGGAAGAGAGCAGGGAAAATGCTGGGAAGGAAGGAATATATATATATATATATATATATATATATATATATATATATATATATATGGCATGGGCCAACTTCAGCCCTCCATGTGTTTTGGACTTAAACTCCCACAATTCCAAACAGCCAGTAGGAAGTTCAAAATACCTGGAGGGCCCAAATTTGTCTATGCACCCAATCCATGTGTGTGTGTGTGTGTGATTGGTTGGGGGGGGGGAGGGGCCAAAATACTGTTCGCTTACCATTTAAAATTACCTAGGTCCGGCCCTGCTTTTTGGCCGAAAGAAGATCAGTGTTGTGCATGACTGTAAACTTATATCCATCGAAGCATCAGAAAGCAAGGATGTCACTCCCTAGGACTTCCTCTCTATCTACAAACTGAGTCAGGTTAGATACTACTAACAATAATAGTTCAACACAATTATATGCAATCACTTTTCATTTATATATCAAAACATCAACAATAATATTCACAATCAGATTCAAGATGGCGCCGGTGCAGGAGCAACTTGCAGGAGTGCTCCTCCCGGGTCTGCTGTCTTCTGGCTTTAAGGCACCCGAGGGCGACCCTGTCCCAGGAGAGGGTCGGACCCCCACTGTAGTAGACCCCCGGCCCCTAGAGGAGGCCGGTGTGGGTCCTCAGTGGGCAGTATTAGGCCCAGAAGATGAGTTTGAGGCCTTCTATCATTACTGCCTGGGATTGGAGGCTGAGGCTGAGCTGAAGGTCCAACGAGACCCCCCGGTTGACGAGAGGCCTCGATCCCGGCCATCGCCGACCCCCCGAAATGCAGGGGCTGCCCCCGCCATCCCAACCGGACAGCTGACCCTCCAACAGCTCCGCAAGGAGTTCAGCTGGCTTGAGGAGAGGATCAGGCTGTTTGGTGAACGGCTGAACCGAGTCCATGTGGATATCGGTCCTGGACCAACTAGACCCCCCCTGGGCGAGGAGAAGAAAGAGGCAGAAGCCGCCACCATTCCGACTGCCCTGTCCCCAGACCCTAGGAGTTCCCCAGACTTCCTTTGGGACCACTCCTGGGACTTGGAAATGGAGGCCCGGCCAGGCATGCCGGCAGACGACCTGCTAGCAGCCGACCGATCATGGTCGGAAGACCCGGCACAGAGCGCGGGGGGGATAACAGCAGCAGGGAACCCCCCTGGCATGGACCATTTAACCGCTCAGATGGACCCGGAGTCGGAGGGCCGCCACCGGTTACCTGGCCAGGACCATCTGGAGACCGATCTAGACGGGCGACGAGAGGTTGGAGGAGGAGCTCTTTGACGTGGAGCGAATCCTGGAGCGTCCGGTAGGCCGCCGGAGGCGCCTCTCGCTTTCGCGTTCGGCCCAGAGGGAACTGCGGGCTTGGGGCAAGATGGCGCGTGGCCTTGAAGACGCGCAAGGGGGACATGTGTCCCCCTCCCCTCCGGAGTTGGGCGGCGAGGAGCTGAGGCGCCGGCGCACCAGAAACCAGCGCCGGCGCCGGAAGAGAAGCCCTTCGGCGACCGCCCTCCCAGCTGCCCCATTGGAGGCTCCATCGGAAGTTCCGTCAGAGGGACATGGGCCCCTCCCCCCCTGGCAAAGGGGGGAGGGACGAAGCGAAGGCATCGCCGGCGGCGTAAGCGCCGCCGACGGACTCGCCGTGAAGCAAGCCTGCACCCACCCCCGGTAGACCCGCCCTCCAGTGAGGCGGAAGCCCCGCCCCTCCCCTCCCAGCAGGGGAGAGAGCACTGCCAGAAGGATGGAGAGCCCCAGCACCACCCTGGGGCTGGAGGACACATTGCATCGTTACAGTCCCCGCCACAGATCATCCACCAGCTGGCGATCCAACAGGTGGAACACTGGGGGGACTCTTCTTCAACCCGTGGCCAGGAGCCGCGAACGGACTCAACCACCACCATCCTGCAGCCTCAGGTCAGCAGCCCCCACGGGGGGTCGGGTCTGACCACACAGCTCATCGTGGAGAGTCAGCGCCTAGACCGGGGCTCGTCAGGGAAGCAGAGTGGAGGACGCAATGACACCAGCGGCCCCACTACTAGGACTCTGACGAGGGCAAGGAGGGGGCGGTTCAGGACGAGGACCTTCTGGGGGGCGGGTTTTGGCAGTGGGAACCGAGGAGAAATCCCTGGCCCCGCACCCCCATCCCCCCAACCCAGACAGGTCGGGAGACCTGGTGAACTACTGGACACAGAGCTTCCATCCGTAACCCGTTGTTCCATGGGGAAGGAGGGTCATCACCGGCATACCCCCCCTTTTCAGACACCTGAAAGGCCGGACACCTAGGAGACTCGGGGGAGGATGTGGTGCGGGGGAGGGCAATACGTGTGATCTCGGGTAGGGGCAATCGGGACGGTAGACGTAGGCCTAATGAGAGAAGGCGGAGGAGCCAAAGAGAGGCTCGTCCGCCTTCTGACCTACGAGCTATCCCTAGGCACGCAGATGTGAAGTTCCCTGTTACCTCTCCTCCAACTCTGGTTCTGGCCAACACCAGGTCCGTGCGTAACAAGACCGGGACCATCAGGGACTTCCTCCTGGAGAGAGAGATTGATCTAGCCTGTTTGACAGAAACATGGCTCCAGGAGGGGGACGAGGTCATTATGCACGAGGTGACATCTCCTGGGTTTGTGGCCAGTTATCAGATGAGGACAGAGAGGCGGGAGGGAGGGGTCGCCATCCTTAGTCGAGACACTTTTAATTCCAGGACGATTCCGACGGCGAACATTCCGGGGATGGAGTGCGCAGGCCTGGTGTGGGACCTTAGTGAGAGTGTAGCCTTCCTGCTGGTGTACCGTGCACCCAACGCACCGGCGGGGAGTCTACCTAAGCTGCTGGAGGTGGTCGCGGAGTGGGCATTGAGGTTCCCTAAGCTCATTGTCTTGGGGGACTTCAATGTCCACGCCGATACCCCCTCAACGGCAGCTGTGGACCTGGTGTCTACCATGGAGGCACTAGGACTCTCACTTTGTAAGACCGGACCCACGCATCAGGCCGGGCACACCCTGGATTTGATCTTCGCCGCCGGAATTAGCGTGACCCTAGCCTCCATTATGGAGGTTCCATGGTCGGATCACAGTGTCCTGGAAGTCCGGCTAGGGGTGGCTCCCCCTCCCGGTAAGGGTGCCGAGCCTATTTTGGTTCGCCCGAAGAGACTTATGGAACCCACTAGGTTCCTGAACGCTCTAAGGGAATGGGAACTTCCCAGCGACTCAGTCGATGGGCAAGTGGATTACTGGAATACCAGTCTTTCCACGGCTCTGGACGAGATCGCCCCCAGGCGCTCTCTCCTCCCCCGCAGGAATCGCTCGCCTTGGTTTACCGAGGCAGCTTTCGATACTGTAGATCATGCACTGTTAGCCCACCGTCTAGCCGGCGCCGGGATTGGGGGGACCGCCCTTAAATGGGTGGCCTCCTTCCTCCGGGGCCGGGGACAACGTGTGGAGGGGGGCGGGGAGGTCTCTGGGAGATCCTCACTTGACTGTGGGGTCCCCCAGGGGGCCATCCTCTCCCCCTTATTATTCAACGTGTATATGCGCCCCCTGGCCCAGCTGGCCCGCGACTGCGGATGACACCCAGCTTCTGCTGAGAATGGATGGCAGGCCGGACACCGTACCCGATTTTTTCCATCAGTGCCTCGAGGCCGTGACTGGTTGGCTGCGGGCCAGCCGGCTGAAGGTGAATCCGTCGAAGACGGAGATCTTGTGGCCTGGTCGGCCTGGGGGCAGGTGCCGGTTGCCTACCCTGGACGGCGAACGGCTTAATCCGTCACCTGTTGTTAAGAGCTTAGGTGTCCAGTTGGACCCCCTGCTGGCCATGGAGGCCCAGGTCTCCGCGGCCAGCAGGGCGTCATTCTTCCACCTACAACAGGCTAGGCGACTGGCTCCCTACCTTTCCAGGGATGACCTGGCCACGGTGATCCAAGCGACGGTCATCTCGAGACTAGACTACTGTAACGCCCTCTACGTTGGCCTTCCCTTGGCGACCATTCGGAAACTCAAGCTAGTGCAGAATGCCGCAGCTCGCTTGCTGACGGGAGCGTCGGTAAGGGAGCATATTACGCCCATCCTTCGGCAGCTGCACTGGCTGCCTGTTGAGTACCGAATTGCCTTCAAGGTGTTGGTGTTAACCTTTAGGGCTTTACACGGCCTAGGGCCTGCGTACCTGAGGGACCGCCTTGCCCCATACATACCCCCGAGATCACTACGCTCAGAGGAGTCTAATTTGCTCCTGATTCCATCGGTCCGCACCTGTCATCTGTCCGCGACCAGGCAAAGGGCCTTTTCTGTGGCGGCTCCGGTACTCTCTCCCGGATGATGTTCGAGCCGCCACGGAGCTCATTCCGTTCCGCAGGGCCTGTAAGACCGCCCTGTTCAGACTGGCCTTCGGCTAGGCGAATAAGCCGAATGTACTCATCTCCTAACTAGCACCCTGGTTCAGGGAATGCTACGGCATGACATAATTTTAATTCCGGGACCAATGTTGTATTTTATGTTATTTTATTGTACGGCGACATGGATGTTACATGTCAGCCGAGTTTTTATGATGTTATCCGCCCCAAGCCTGCAGGGAGGAGCGGAATACAAGAAGGAACAAATAAATAAATAAATAAATAAATAAATAAATAAATTCTTATCTATAAGCATCAAACACAATACCGTGTCCGTGGTGCGGCTGTGGCACACATTGTCCATAAGAAGCACACATCAATAAGTCCAGTCCGTCCCCACAGGGACCATTGGTCCAAAGCTCAGAGGAAGCATGACACAGGTATAGGGATGCATGAAGGTAATCCAAAACCATAGACCGTGAAAGAACCGAAGCCCAAACAATTCAAGGCTCCAGGGAATGAGATGAAGCAAGCCTGACGGAAAGATATCCAAAACAATCGGGGCCGCTGAATTCCGTTTCGTGGTCTTTTTCAAAGGCTAGATATCCATCAGTAAGGTTCCAGTCCTGGAAGATTACATATATATAATATACAGCATAGTGGGAACGATACATAACCAATAACAATCATATTAATTGCGAAATCGCTATACATACCAAAGTAAAGCAGAATCCAACCGCATTGCATCAAGTGCGGTGACCGGTTAAGGTGATATACCACAGAACACATACACTTTAAATACATTATCCCTTCTCCCTCCCCTCTTCCTATTCTCTAGGACTTCACATATTTCTACATGGTCATCATGTCTCCTCTCAGCCTTCTCTTCCGAAGGCTCAACATGCCCAGCTCTTTAAGCCGCTCCTCATAGGGCTTGTTCTCCAGACCCTTGATCATTTTGGTTGCCCTCTTCCTCTGGACACCTCTCCCTTCAATTGTGGTGCCCGGGATTGGACACAGTGTGATTCCAGGTGTGGTCTGTCTGACCAAGGCAGAATAGAGCATGTGGAGCATGACTTCCCTGGATATGGGCACTAGGCTCCTCTGGATTTGGTTTTTTTCCTTCCTAAATGGAGTCTCTGGCCTTTGTCCCCGTTGGACTTTATTGTGTTAGTTTTGGCCCATCATCTCTCTCATCTGTTCAGATTGTTTACTTCTACAACTACTCCACCCTGGCTGCAAATTACATACGTAAGATTAACCAGGTGGATTGATTCTCTCATCAAGCCATCTATGAGTCTAATAGTAGTAGTGGTAGTAGTAGTAATTGTTATTATTATAACAACAATAATAAGTTTGGCATGCATGGCAGGGGGCTGGATTCATTGGCCCATGTGGTCTCTTCCAACTCTGATAATAATAATAATCTTTATCTCGGCATTACTTTGGGAACGAAGATTCTTAGGAAGGACTCATCCCACGCTTTGTACAAGTGCGTTGATGACTAAAAAGGCCAATCTGAGATAGGCAAGTTCGGTTGCAGAAAGCACAGCAGAAAGTCTCCTTGGGTGATGTTGTTTCCAAGTTGCGGTTCTTTCTGCGTTGTCGTTTCTCTTCAAGACCCATTCGGCGTGTCTTCTCGAAAGAGGCCGCAGCATTGTGGATAGTGCATCTCCATGCCTCCCGATGGGAGGCCAGGGTGGACCATTGTTGGTGATCAATCTGGCCGAACCTGAGGTCTTGTTTCATGGAGTCCTCATATCTCTTTTTGGGGCCGCCTCTCTTGCACTGACCCGTGACGAGTTAACCATAGAGTAGTATCTTTGGGAGGTGGTGGTCCTCCATCCTAGAGACGTGCCCTGCCCAGCGTAATTGTGTTCTCAATAGCATGGTCTCAACGCTGGTGACCCCTGCTTGCTCAAGGACAGCGACCTTAGTCACATAGTCGGTCCAGTGTATATTTAGGATTGTGCGAAGACAGCGCTGATGAAAGCGTTCGAGGAGTCGTAGGTGTTGGTGATAGGTGACCCATGTTTCAAACCTATAGAGGAGAATAGGCAGTATGATAGCTCTGTACACACTGATTTTGGTGCTTTGCCTCAGGCGCTTGTTGCTCCAGACTCTTTTGTGAAGCCTTCCGAATGCGCTCTATGCCTTTGCTAATCTGTGATCAATCTCTTTGTCAATCTTGGCGTCTGAAGAGATGATGCTTCCCAGGGAGGTGAACTGCTGAACGGACTTAAGCACAGATGTGCCTATGCTGACGTGGGGATGATGGTGTTCTTCCTGTGGTGCGGGTTGGTAGAGGACTTCCCTTTTCTTCAGGCTGACTTCCAGCCCAAACAGCTCTGCAGCTGTTGCAAAGCAGGATGTGAGGCGCTGCAGGGCTGCTTCTGAATGGGCGACAAGGGCGGCATCGTCAGCAAAAAGCAGCTCACGGACTAGATAGTTGAGAGTCTTAGTGCGATCCCTCAGGCGGCTTAACAACAATAATAAGTTTGGCATGCATGGCAGCGGGCTGGATTCAATGGCCCATGTGGTCTTATCCAACTCTGTAATAATAATAATACGAATACTACTACTACTACTACTACTAATAATAATAATAATGCCTGTTGTTTTCAGATTCCGGACGAGATGGCCCCGGCCGCCATAGAGGAGGCGGTGAAGAACGGAATGCGCCACATCGATTGCGCATTATTCTATGGCAACGAAAAGGCGGTCGGAGAGGGCATCCACAATGTGCTGGAAAAAGGCCTGGTCAAGAGAGAGGACCTCTTCATCGTCGGCAAGGTGGGCCACGTGTCGGGAAACGTGGGTTCTCCAGACAGAGAGGCCCATTGGGTGATACCGCCTGGACTTGAGCCTTGTACTCAAGATGTAATGCCCGCCTTGTGGCGGGGCCTGTATGAGGGAATGAAGCCTGCGTAGCGGTAAATGGAGAAAGGGGGGGGGGGAAAGGTCACTTCCTTGGGTCCCGCATTTAGCGACTTGGCATAAATGGTAGAGGGAGATGTTCGGAACTCTCTGCTGCAGGATCCTGAACCAGAACCTTTCTGGCTCGACTCCAGTTACATAGTGTGATAGATGCACCCATAAACTGGACCTCCTTTCCCCTTCTTGCCTGCAGCTGTGGAACAGTTTCCACGACCCAAAGGACGTGAAACCCGCTTTGATGGAGAGCTTGAAGTCCTTGCAGACGGACTACCTGGACCTGTACCTCATGCACTCTCCGATGGGCATCAAGGTAAAAGGGGGTCAAATGAGGTCAGGGAGGGGATCCGTGCCGTTGGCCATGTCCCATCGTCCACTGTCTGTCTCTCTCTTTTCCCTGCAGAACGTCAAGGGAGACCTCCTCCCGCAGAAGGATGGGCAGGTGATCTGTAGCGATGTGGATTATGTGGACACTTGGAAGGTGAGCCGGGACCCGAGTCCGAGATTCAGGGGAAAAGGAGGCCATGTCGTTTGAGGATTCCTTTTTGAAAGGCATGGGACCAGAAGCAGGGCTGGGCTGTGGCAGAGCTGGTTAATCAGCAGCAGTAGAGCCAGGCCTGGATCACCCATAAGGCCACACTAGGCCACGGCCTAGGGGTGCAGCCGAGGGGGGGGGGAGCGCCAGATCCGGACCCCCTCAATTTTTTTTAAAAAAAGAGGAGGAGGAAGGAAGGAAGGGAAGGCTCACCCCCGGGGGCGGGGCTTCTCTTCCTCCTCCTCCGCGATGCGCCCGGCGGCTTCCTTGACTCAAGGAAGCCGCCGGGCGCGCGACGTGGCGAAGAGGAGGAAGGGAAGGCTAGTCCCCGGGGGCGGGGCTTCTCTCCTCCTCCTCCGAGCCGGGAGGAGGAGGTGGGGTGGGGGGTGCAGTAGAGGTTGGTTTGGGGGCGTAATTCCAAAGTGTGGCCCAGGGCGCCAAAAGTGGTTAATCCGGGCCTGAGTAGATCACTGCCAAGTGGAGGGTGGCAAATTCAAAACCTGACTGTTAAACCTAGCTTATTTATTTATTTATGTATTTATTTATTGTTTTTGTACCCCGTCGCTTCTCGTTCCCGAAGAGGGACTCAGCACGGCCTACACCGCAGCACTACAGGCCGCTACACCACAATACAGAAATATAATCGATACAACAATATAATCAACATCACATATGTTACTTACTCTCCAACATCATTTACTCTCCGCCTAAGAAGTTTGAAAACAGCTGAGCTGTGAGTAGAAAAATTAGGCACCACTTTATGCGGAGAAGTATGTTATGGCAGCATAAAAATGCCAGAGGTCAAAGATCACGCAGGAAATACGACCAAAAGGGCTCAGCGTCATAGTGGACGAAGCGACAGCACCCCCTGTGGCCATAATCGTGCATAACCTCCAGACGCCGAAGTTGGGGAAAAATGCCGAATTACCTCTATCTGTCTGTCTGTCTTGTATGTCTAAAAAAATGTTTGTTGTGTCTGTGGTCATTGTGATCTGCCCTGAGTCCCCATCAGGGTGGGAAGAGCCGAATATACTGTAAATACTGCAAATAAATACAGTAAATAAATTTTGGATTCGCTCCTCCGGATTTTGGAATAAAGCGGAACATCCCTTTTTCCAAATGAAACTATAGGTTTTCAGGAGTCTTTCTCCTCCAAATTTGCATATGTACACACACACACACACACACACACACATTCAGATATACCTCATGTTTGTGATTTTTAATTTAAATTTAATTTTAAAATACCCCAAAAAAATTACAGTTGCTTGTCAATGTCTACCAGGCGCACAGAAAGAAATCCGGTCCTTCAGAGAGCCTGGACTGGAGCCGTATAGGAAACGGGTTGGCAGTCAGTGGAGCTGCTGCAACCGCAGAGTTGTGCACTTCCTTTCGCCAACCCCATTGGACTGGCCGAAGCCTTTGAGCCCTTTTCAATGGCAGCCCCATGGAGAGTGCGCTGCAGTCATCCAACTGGGGTGTCACCAAAGGATATACCACTGCGCCCAGATCTGACTTCTCCAGTAACGAGTGCTGTTGGCGCACTGGCTTTAAGTGTGCACAAGCTTTGCTTTGGGCCACCCAATGATGTCCTACCTAAGCACTCCTTTCCTTTCCTTTCCTTTGCAGGCAATGCAGAAGGTGAAGGAGGAAGGCCTGGTGAGGTGCATCGGGGTGGCCAACTTCAACATACCGCAGCTGGAGCGGCTGTGCGCAGAAACCAAAATCTGTCCCGAAGTTGTCCAGGTTGGTGTTGTTGTTGTTGCTGTTGTTGAGCCTTTGGGTGCATCTACACTGTGGAATCAATATTTTCCTTATATTTTCACTCCTTTGACACATCTATCTTCTCTGATCTTCATATTTAATAGTTCTAACGTCCATAATAATACAGGGTCCAGCTGGTCCAATGGGCGGCGGCCAGATTACTGACTGGGGCGACATACAGGGAGAATACCACCCAGGCCCGGATTACGCGATTGTGGCACCCTAGGCCACACTCTTGAAGCGCCGCCCCCGCTCCGGGGGGCAGGGCCGCTTGCGGGGGGCGGGGTTGCTTACAGGGGGAGGGGCCGCTTGCGGGGGTGCCCTGCTGCTCGCGCCAGCCCCGCCTCTCTTCCTTCACTGACTGAAGGAAGAGGGGCGGTGCCGGCACGAGCAGCAGGGAGGGGGCGCTTCCACCGCCACGCGCATGCGCACTTTTTTCCCTGATTTTTTTTTGAATTTTCCCCCCGCATTTTTTTTAAAAAAATTAAACTTTTTTGGGGGGGTCTGAATTAAACAAGAGGCTGGTGGATTCTTGTGAAGATACTCGTACCGTACTCGTGCATGCATTATTTTATGTTGGGTTTGCTGGGCCACGGCCTACATTATTGATCATTACTTGTGGCTCCCGCCCTACGGGGCTATGCCCTCTTAGGTGGCCTGGGTGACTCTCGCGCCTGCTGGGGCCCGACCCAGTGGCATGGGGAACCCATAGGGATTCCCTGATCATTATAGGACTCAGCATACACCTGTTCGGCTCCACTATTGTCTTGTGGAGTCCCTCAGGGTTGGATATTCATCATATTACTGATTTATTGATTTGGTGACTTGCTTTCACGTGGTTGACTCCTTCCCACCTGTCACTAAGGAGCCTGTCCAGACTTTGAACCGGTGCTTGGCCGCTGTGTCGGACTGGATGAGGGCTAGCAAATTGAGACTTAATCCAGACAAGACAGAGGTCCTCCTGGTCAGTCGAAAGGCTGAACAGGGCAAAGGGTCACAGCCTGTGTTGGACGGGGTTACACTCCTCCTATAGACGCAGGTTCGCAGCCTGGGAGTGATCCTGGACTCATCACCACCACCCAGGGCCGCCCGCCTCCTATTCTCTTTCTTCTCCCTCTTCTTCGGAGCGGGGCGAGCCTCCCCCACTGGAGTCCCCGAAATGCTCGGGAAGGTGTGTGTGTGTGGGTGGGCTGCCTGCCTCCCGAGGGGTCTTTGGAGGGTCCTAATGTGGCGGCACGAGGCAGGGGGGGGGGGGCGTAATTCCAAACTGTGGCCTAGGGTGCCAAAAGGTGTTGATCCGGGCCTGCTCCTGATGATCGAAAAGATCACCTGGGTTCGTAGACAGAAATGTGGTCATGCAGGTAGGTGGGTGTTTGGGACAGCCACCTTGAATTGGGAGCGGGTGATGAACTGCAGCCAATGGAGCTCCTTAAACAGAGGGTTGACCGCACCCTGTAAGTCGCTCCAGTTAGCAATCTGGCTGCCGCCTGTTGGACCAATTGAAACTTCCGGGCCGTCTTCAAGGGCAGCCCCACGTAGAGTGCATTACAGTAGTCCAATCTGGAGGTGACTAAGGCGTGGACCACCGTGGCCAGATCCGACTTCACAAGGTACGGACACACCTGGCGCACGGGTTTCAATTGTGCGAAGGCCCTCCCAGCCACCGCTGACGCCTGAGCTTCAAGCGTTAGTGACGAGTCTAGGAGGACACCCAAGCTGCGGACCTGTGACTTCAGGGGGAGTGCAACCCCCTCGAGCACAGGTCGCCACCCTGTAGCCCGATCCAGCTTACGATCGACCAGGAGAACCTCTGTCTTGTGGGGATTGGCAGGGTACATATATGGCAAACGTATGACAACCAAGACAGGCAGTACATGAACCGGGTCAAGGCTTCCCTCTTGCGTTCATCTTTGGCACCCGGAGGCTGTGCTCGGCTCGGCCATGGGGAGGCGCTGCCGTTCCATTTTTCCATGCCGAGGAGCCTGTTTCCCATGGACGCTTTCCTGATTGAATTGCGCCCCTCCTTCCTCTGCAGGCCGAGCGCCATCCGTACCTGACTCAGTGCGAGCTCCGCGAGTATCTCAAGAAGAAAGGCAGCGCTTGGGTCTGCATCAGCCCCTTGACGTCCCCCGAAAGCCCTTTGTAAGTATCCTCTCCACTGGAATGCTCCCTGTCCAGTTTTGGCAACCCTGCATAGAAAGGGGGAAATACGGCGGCATGCACCGTCTCTCTTTTTGTATACCAGTTTTTACTGTGGTATATGAAGAAGAAGAAAGAGTCTTCAAAATTCAACCATCGAGATACACCTGGTATTATTTCCCCACTCCCACCCATGACTTCCAACACCACGCCATATGGAACTAACCAAACTCTATCCCAGGGATCGAGAACCTATGGCTCGCGAGCCAGGTGTGGCTCTTTTCCTGATTGCATCTGGCTCTCCCATTCTCTTTTTCCTTCCTCTTCATTCTTTTCCTTCTCTCCTAAGACCAATGCCTCTTCCTTCCTTTCTCCCTCTTCCTTCTTTTCCCAGATGTCCTTCTTTTCCTGATTCCATCTGGCTTCCCTTTCCTCTCTTTTTCCTCCCTCCTTTTCCCTCTTCCTTCCTTCCTCCTCCCTTTCTCCCCTTCACCCTTTCCTCTCCCCTTCATTTTCCTTCATTCCTCCTTTCTTTCTCCCTCTTCCTTCCTTCCTTCCTTCCTTCCTTCCTTCCCCTTTCCTTCTCTCCTTCATTCTTTTCCTTCTCTTCCTTCCTTCTTTCCCTCCCTCTCTCCCCTTCCTTCTTTCCTCCATTCTCCATTCTCCCTCTTCCTTCCTTCCTCTTCCCTCTTCCTTCCTTCCTCTTCCTTCCTTTCTCCCTTCTTTCCTCTATTCTCCCTTCCCCTCTCTTCCTTCCTTTCTTCCCTTCACCCTTTCCTTCTCTCTTTCCTTTTCCCTCCTCTCCTTCCTTCCCTTCCTTCTTTCCTCCATTCTCCCTCTTCCTTCCTTCCTTCTCTCCTTCCCCTCCTTCCTTCCTCTTCCTTCTTTCCTTCCTTCCTTTCTTCCCTTCCCTTCCTTCCTTTCCTTTCCCCCATCCTTCCTTTTCCCTCCCTCTCTCCCCTTCCTTCTTTCCTTCTTTCTCCCCTCTTTCCTTCTTTCTTCCCTTTTTCTCCCTCTCTCCCCTTTCCTTCTCCCCATCTTCCTTCCTTCCTTCCTCTTCCTTCTTTCTTCCTTCCTTTCCCTTCACCCTTTTCCTTCTCCTTCCTTCCCTTCACCCTTTCCTTCCTTCTCCCCCTTCCTTCCTTCCTTCTTTCCTCCATTCTCCCTCTTCCTCTTTCCTTCCTTCTTTCCTTCCTTCCTTTCCTTCCTTTCTTCCCCTTCACCCTTTCCTTCTTTCTTCCTTCCTTTCCCCCTTCCTTTCTTCCCTTCATCTTCTCTCCTCTCCCCTTCCTTCTTTCCTCCATTCTCCCTCTTCCTTCCCTTTCCTTCCTTCCTTTCTCCCCTTCACCCTTTCCTTCTTTCCTTCCCTTTTCCCTCCCTCTCTCCCCTTCCTTCTTTCCTCCATTCTCCCTCTTCCTTCCTTCCTCTTCCTTCCTTCCTTCCTCCCCTTCACCCTTTCCTTCTCTTTCTTTTTCCCTCCCTCTCTTCCACTCCTTCTTTCCTCCATTCTCCCTCTCTCCTTCCTTCTTTCCTCCATTCTCCCTCTTCCTTCCTTCCTTCCTTTCTTCCCTCCCCTTCACCCTTTCCTTCTCTCTTTCCTTTTCCCTCCCTCTCTCCCCTTCCTTCTTTCCTCCATTCTCCCTCTTCCTTCCTTCCTCTTCCTTCCTTCCTTCCATCCTTCCTCTCTCCCTTTCACCCTTTCCTTCTCTCTTTCCTTCTCCCATCCCTTCCTCCTCTCCCTTCCTTTCCTTTCTTTCCTCCATTCTCCCTCTTCCTTCCTTCCTTCCTTCCTTCCTTCCTTCCTTCCTTCCTTCCTTCCTTCCTTTCCCTTTCTCCCTTTCACCCTTTCCTTCTCTCTTTCCTTTTCCCTTCCTCTCTCCCCTTCCGTCTTCCCTCCATTCTCCTTCTTCCTTCCTCCCTCTTCCTTCCTTCCTTTCTCCCTTTCACCCTTTCCTTCTCTCTTTCCTTTTCCCTTCCTCTCTCCCCTTCCTTCTTTCCTCCATTCTCCTTCTCCCTTCCTCCCTCTTCCTTCCTTTCTTTCTCCCCTTCACCCTTTCCTTCTCTCCTTCCCTTTCCCTCCCTCTCTCCCCTTCCTTCTTTCCTCCATTCTCTTCCTTCCTTCCTTCCTTCCTTCCTTCCTTCCTTCCTTCCTTCCTTCCGTCCTCTTCTATTCTTTTTCCCTAAGTCTTCCTTTCCTTCCTTTCTTTTCACTTCCCTCTCTCCCCCCTTCTTTCTTTTCTTTCCCTTCATTAATTAACCTTTTCCTGACTCCCTTTCCTTTCTTTTCCTCACCCTTTCCTTTCCTCCCTTCCCATTTCCTTCTTTCTTTTCCCCTCCTTGTCTCTCTCATGCTTTTCTTTTCTTCCTTTTCCATAGTTCGTTCTTCTTTTCTTTCTTCCTTTCCCCTTCCCTCCTTTATTTCCAGTCTGTCTTTCTTTCTTTCCCCCTTCCTTCCTTCCTTCCTTTCTTCCGTCTTCTCTTCCTTCCCAGAGTCCTGAGCTTGCCTTTTGCAGAGCCAGGTCTGAAGTGTCTTGTTGTCCTGCCGGGGGAATCTATTTCTCATCATATGGACGTATAGACTCACATTTAGTTGAATTCAGTCTTAAAATACATTATATATATTATATGGTTCTCACTGAAATACATTTCCAAATATTTTGCTTTCATGGCTCTCTGAGTCAAAAAGGTTCCCGACCCCTGGCCTAAAGCTTCAGAGAGCTTCTGTTCAACCCTTTCAAAGCTCCCTGCTTGGGTGGTGATGACACTACCGTCAGCATAGATGAAACTCTCTCTCCCTTCTGGCAGTGGCTGGTCATTTGTGTAAATGTTAAATGTTGATGGAGCAAGCTGGTTTTCCTTGTAATAGGCAGTAAGAGCACCTAAAGCTTCAGAGAGCTTCTGTTCAACCCTTTCAAAGCTTGGGTGGTGATGACACTATCGTCAGCATAGATGAAACTCTCTCTCCCTTCTGGCAGTGGCTGGTCATTTATTTAAAGGTTAAATATTGATTTACTGGTGCATTTTTTTTAAAAGGCTGATGAAATCTTATCGGCATCGCAGGACATACACAGTGGAACTCTAACCACGTCTGAAATTAATCAATTAACATGATAGTAATCGAGATTATAAAAACGTATTTCCTCTCCAGCTGGAAAGAGAGCCCCCATCCAAAAAATGCCATGGAGGATCCGGTGGTGAAGGCGGTTGCAAAGAAGCATGGGAAGAGTCCCGCTCAGGTGCGTCCAGAAGGAAGCAATGCAGGTGGGTTTGGGGCCCTTCCGGCACCGACCAACTCTATAGTTTCATGGCCCTTTGATCTTTCCGCAGATTCTGATCGGCTTCAACCTGCAGTGCGGCTTAGCTGCTGTTCCTAAGAGCCAAAACCCCAAGCACATTGCGGAGAATGTCAAGGTGAGAGGAGACCTCCCTGAAACCCTTTGGGGCAACCGTTTCCCAAGCAGTATTCAAGCTCTGTCTATGTCTGTACGACCGATGTTCCCTTCGTGCATTCGTTTTCTCCTACGCCTCATTCAAGCCTAACTTCAGGGTCTCGTCATCCAGGGTCTTATTGTCGTTTGCTGGTTCTTAATGCAAATATCAGGGGGAGTTTTATTGCCTTTCGCGATGATTTCTAAGCAAAGAAACACACGGGTCTTGAGTTTACAACGGCCAGGTTCTTGGGGATGTTTTCAGATAGGTGGATGGACAGACACACAGGATGGATAGAGGCAGGGGGGGGTCTAAGGTTATTTTATATCGGGCCTGTCCAACAGGCGGCCCGCGGGCCATACACGGCCCCCCAGCCCCTTTCCTGCGACCCCCCAAGCTTTTTAATTAAAAATAAAAATAGAAAATAAAATAAAATAATAATAATGAATTACCCACTTCCGGGTTCTGGAGCAAGTCTCGCGAGACTCGCCAGCCACACTTGGATTTTGCTCGCAACGCAGGCGTGATCTCGTGTTGAGATCAAAATCCGTGTGTAGTTAGTGTAGTCTCGCGAGACTACGCCAACACACGGATTTTGATCTCAACACGAGATCACACCTGCGTTAACGGCGCGAAATCCCGTGTGGCTGGCGAAGTCTCGCGAGACTTGCTCCGGTTGCCGAAATCTTGGCTACAGAATCCCTGCGGCCCACACAGACGCGATTTAGACCTTCTTCGGCTCCTGGCTCGGTCGGTCGTCGCGTCTCTCGTGGTCTCTCATGGTCCGGCTACTGGAAGGTAGGCTGAAGCAGAGGGCTGTTTTGCTGGGGTGGGCTCCTTTCTTCCTTTCTTCCTTGCTTTAATTCTTGCTTTTATGTTATTTAATTATATTTATTTCCCTCCCATATATATTCCCTTCCTCAATCCATCTCTCTTTGTGTGTTTCTGATATTTATTCATTTATATTTATTTCCGGGGAATAAATATAAATAGCCGGGGAGGGGGCGGAGCCGGGGGGGCGGAGCTGGGGAGGGAGGGGAGAGGTGGAGCCAGGGAGGGGGTGGAGCCGGGGGCGGAGGCAGACCCTTCAGCCCCCCAGGTGATCAGTGACTGGAATTCCGGCCCCTGGTCTGGTAGAGGTTGGACAGCCCTGTTTTATATGGTAAGTGGACATTACTTTGGCGCCCCCCTTTGTCTCCGCCCCCTCTCCCTTTGCCTCCGCCGCCTGCCTGCCCAATTGCATCACATGATGTGTTTACAGGCTTCTGCGCCTGCAGGAGCTTCTGCGCATGCCCAGAAGCTCCTGCAGGCGCAGAAGCTTAAGCCTGTAAACACGTCAGCACTCCGTATTCGACAGGGGCGGAGGCAGCAAAGCGAGGTTAAGCCTCTCCCTTTGCCTCCGCCCCCTGCATGCCGAATACGGATGGAGTGCTGATGCGACGTGTTTACAGGCTTCGGCTTCAGCGCCTGCAGGAGCTTCTAGGCATGCGCAGTGGCTCCGGAGCTCAACTTCAGTTCCAGAGCCACTGTGCATGCGCGAAAATCTCCGCGCATGCCCAGAAGCTCCTGCAGCTCAGGCACTGAAGCCGACGCAGCAGCAGGGAGGTTTGCTACGGCGGCGCGGACGGCGCCCTCCCCAGAAGATGGCACTCTACGCGGCCGCGTGCTTCGCGTATATGTCGGACCGCCCCTAGATAGAGGATGAATGGATAGATACTAGACAGACAGACACAGATGTATGGAGGGAGGGAGGAGAAGATGGATGAATTGATACAGAGGGGGAAAGATAAATGATGGATGGTCAGAAAGGTGGTTGGATGGAGGCAGAGAGACAGAGAGATAGATGATGGGTGGCCAGAAAGATGGATGAGAAGATGGATGGGTGCATAGAGAAATAGGTAAATGGATGGATGGCCAGATAGGTGGGTGGGTGGGTAGATAGATCAGTGTTTCCCAACCTTTTTTGAGCCGCGGCACACTTTTTACATTTGCAAAATCCTGGGGCACACCACCAATCAAAATGACACCAGATGACACTCTAACACAGTCATACATATAGTTAATATGTTTTTGAATGTATTTATACACTCCGTGTGAAACCTGAGCCTGTTTCGATGAACACAACATAGATATCCTGGTAGGAATGGCAGAAAGACACAAACTTCCTTCACAGAACTCCCATAACCAAGAGAAAATGCTATAAGAGATTGGTGGGCATTGACCTTGAGTTTTGGAGTTGTAGTTCACCTTCATCCAGAGAGCACTGTGGACTCAAACAATGTTGGATCAGGACCAAACTTGGCATGAATACTCAATATGCCCAAATGTGAACACAGATGGAGTTCAGGGGAAATAGACCTTGACATTTGGGAGTTGTAGTTACTGGGATTTATAGTTCTCCTACAATCAAAGAGCATTCTGAACCCCACCAATGATAGAACTGGGCCAAACTTCCCACACAGAACCCCCAGGAGGCAAGAGGAGGTCTCTACTTGGGGAAAGGGAGGCGGGCCTTCCCAATGCATGGAGAGGGAGAGACCAAGTAGACAACAGGTGGGGAGGGGGGTGGTTGTAATTTTGTGCCTTTATCGAGGTAGGTTTCTTAGGGTTTTTATACTTCAACACACTAGACTCTCCCCCCCCCCTCCCCTCCTGGAGGTTCCAGTTTCCCATGGCACACCTGATGATCGCTCACAGCACACTAGTGTGCTCCAGCACACTGGTTGAGAAACACTGAGATAGATAGATAGATAGATAGATAGATAGATAGATAGAGATAGATAGATAGATAGATAGATAGCTGGAGGGAGGGAGGGAGGGAGAGAAGGATGAAGAGAAGGATAGATGGGTGGGTGGGTGGATAGATGCATAGAGGGATAGATGATGGATTGATGGATGGAGAGAAGGATGGATGAGTGAATGGATGAGTGCATAGAGTGATAGGTAAATGAATAGATGGACGGAAGGACAGACAGACAGACAGACAGATGGTGGATGGATTATCAGGTAGGCAGATAGATGGGTGGATGGATGGTCAGAAAGGGGGTTGGATAGAAGGATGGATGCATAGAGGGATAGATAGATGATGGGTGGATTGACAGTCAGAAAAATGGACGAGGGATAGATAAATGGATGGATGGTCAGAGAGGTGGATGGATAGGAGGGAGGAAGGATAGACAGATGGACGGATAGGTTTGCTCTTCTTCCTCCTGCAGGATCGCTTTTCTCTCCCCCCCCCCCTAAGACGACCTTCTCTCTTCCCTCCTTTGCAGGTGTTTGACTTCTGCCTGGACGAGGAAGACCTGAAAAAACTGGCTGCCCTGAACTGTGGGGCACGGGCTGTTCCCTGGGACCTTTTGGGGTACGTCGGCCCTATGAAAGAGCGTGTCAATAGGGCATAATAGGGGGCCACCCACGCGGCAATGGCTGGGTAGTTTGGGAGCCCGTAGTAAGTGCAGAAAGCAGGCCCGGATTACCCATAAGGCCAACATAGGCCATGGCCTAGGGGCGCAAGCCGAGGGGGGCGCAGATCACGGAACCAAAAAAAGTTAAAACAAAAAAACGCCGTGGCCGGCCCCTGTGGTCTCTCCCAACTCTCGGAGCTTGCGAATGCCAAGGGGGGGAGGGGTTGGGTGTGTTGGTTGTGGGGAGGGTGCCTGGCTCTGTCCCCGGGTCCAATCCCGAGGACCTGGCCCTTTTCCCCCTCCCTCCCTCCCGGACACGGCCTCCTTTGCGGAGGGAGGGAGTAGCTTCGCTCCCGTCCGTCACGGAGGGCGAAGGGGCGGGGTCTGTGGGTCCGCCCACTCCGATACCAGAGCAAGAGGGAGCTTTGGAGGCGCCCGGATTCGGAGGCGCTATCCAGGATTCACCTCATCAAGAAGCTCCAGATGTCACTCCGGGTCCTCCCCCTCCATCGGGACCGTATTCCCTGCCGCTGCACTCCTCGGATTCGGCAGGGAGACGGCGCGCGAGGCCACGACCCCCATCCAGGGGCAGAGATCAGCGCGCTAAGAGGCAGCGTTCTGTGTCTCCCTCCAGGCCCGCACGCCATTCGCTCCCTCCCTTCTAGACATGGCCTCCTTCACGGAGGGAGAGAGCGAATGGCGTGCGGGCTGGGGGAGGTGCGCCTGCGCCCTAGGCTTCACTGAAGGCAAGGATGGAACAACTTCTGGCAATGAAGGGGGCTTTGGCTTTCGCGCCTTTTTCGTGTGAGGGTGAGTTGAGGAAGCCCCGTGTTCGCCATCTTTTCTGGCCGCCATCTTGGGCTTCTTCAGTCGCTTCTTGGGCAAATCCTCCCCATTGACAGCCCCGACAATGCGCTCCCCGCTGGGGAGGCAGGCGGGCTCTGCAGGAGCGACAGGGGTTGAGAAGGCACCAGAGCCCTTCCGTAGAGCGCAGCCTTCAGCCTTGCCAATCTGGTCTTTTTCGCCTGGGGCTTAAAGGGGACGTAATTCCAAAGTGTGGCCTAGGGCGCAAAAAGGGGTTAATCCGGGCCTGGCAGAAAGAAGCCCAGGTGGGCTGGGAAGAGATCCTGGGTGTGGTTGGTTGCTGTTGTGTGCCTTCAAGCCCTTTCTGGCTCGGGGAGACCCTGAGGGGCTTTTCCGGTGCTTCACGTTGCCCCCTTTCTTTTCCTTCCCAGGATGGGCAAGCACAAGTATTACCCCTTCGGCAAGAAGGAGTGATCCTTTCCAGACCAGCGCAAACAGCCCTCGCCATCCCAAGAGAAGCACAAAAGTGGCGGGGCCAGCTTCTGCCTTCATAGCTAATCAAGCCGAGAAGAAGTTACCTTTCTCCAGCCCTGACTCACCTTAGAGAGGCCAAAATTGCACCTTCAAGTTATTTACCTGACATTAAGAGTTACCTGTATGGCATCGATCTGATATTCAATTTATCTGTATGGAAGCTACCCAATATTTGATTTACCTGTATTGCATCTATCTGATGTTTGAGTTACGGGTATGGTATCTGATGTTAGATTTACCTGTATGCCATCTATCTGACATCAGGTTTGCCTGTATGCCATCTATCTGACGTGTTACCTGTATGACATCTACACCAGTGTTTCCCAACCTTTTTTGAGCCACGGCACACTTTTTACATTTGCAAAATCCTGGGGCACACCACCAACAAAAATGACACTCTAACACAGTAATACATAGAGTTAATGTGTTTTTAAATGTATTTATACACTCAGTGTGAAACCTGGGCCTGTTTTGATGAACACAACATAGATATCCTGGCAGGAATGGCAGAAAGACACAAACTTCCCACACAGAACTCTCATAACCAAGAGAAAATACTATAAGAGTTTGGTGGGCATTGACCTTGAATTTTGGAGTTGTAGTTCATCTATCCAGAGAGCACTGTGGATTTAAACAATGTTGGATCAGGACCAAACTTGGCATGAATACTCAATATGCCCAAATATGAACGCAGATGGAGTTCAGGGGAAATAGACCTTGACATTTGGGAGTTAGTTTCTGGGATTGATAGTTAACACACAATCAAAGAGCATTCTGAACCCCACCAATGATAGAACTGGGCCAAACTTCCCACACAGAACCCCCAGGAGGCAAGAGGAGGTCTCTACTTGGGGAAAAGGAGGTGGGCCTTCCCAATGCATGGAGAGACCAAGTAGACAACAGGTGGGGAGCGGGGGTGTTTGTAATTTTGTGCCTTTATTGAGGTAGGTTTCTTAGGGTTTTTATACTTCAACACACTAGACTCCCCCCCCCCCTCCTGGAGGTTCCAATTTCCCACGGCACACCTGATGATCGCTCACGGCGCACTAGTGTGCCCCGGCACACTGGTTGGGAAACACTGATCTACACGACATTCGTTTTACCTGTATGGCATCTGACATTAGATTTACTTGTATGGCATCTATCTGACATTAGAGTTACCTGGATGGCATCTATCTGATGTTAGAGTTACCTATATGACATGTACCCCACATTCTATTTAACTGTATGACATCTGATATTAGATTAATTGGTATGGCATCTCCCTGATGTTAGTATTACTTGTATGGCATCTATCTGATATTAGATTTACTTGTATGACATATACCTGACATTAGGGTTACCTGGATGGTATCTACCTGATATCCAATTTACCTGTATGGCATCTATCTGACGTGTTATCTGTATAACATCCACCCGATATTAAATATACCTGTATGGCATCTATCTGACATTAGAGTTACCTGTATGACATCTACCTGACATCCGATTTACCTGTATGACATCGAACTGATATTAGAGTTCTCTGTATGGCATATATCTGATGTTAGATTTACTTGTATGGCATCTACCTGACATTAGAGTTACCTGTATGGCATCTCTCTAATGTTAGATGTACTTGTATACCATCTACACAATATTTGGTTTACCTGTATGGCATCTATCTAATGTTAGATATACTTGTATGGCATCTATGCAATATTTGGTTTACCTGTATGGCATCTACCTGGCATTAGTTACCCGTATAACATCTATCTGATGTTAGATTTATTTGTATGGCATCTACCTGATGTTAGAGTTACCTGTATGGCATCTACCTGATGTTCGATGTATCTGGAATGGGACATGTCAGGTGAGCAACTTGAACGTGAAAGGACCGATTTCATTTCCATGCTCGCTTTTTACGAATATACTGCAATGGCATTTTCCAATGGCGTGTGCCTTTGAATGCCACGCTTTGCGTTTTTGTTTCCTTTTCCAATAAAAACGGCAAAACGTGGTCATGTCTGGTGATTGGTTTCTTTCCAGTGCCATCTTGCTCACCATTGAACTTCCCTTGACATCTCCAATGCGTTTAGGGGTTTACAGGAATCTTAAACTGAAGTTGCACCTACTACACCGGGCATGGGCAAACTTGGGCTCTCCCGCCGGGTGTTTTGGACTTCAACTCCCATCATTCCTTCGAGGAGAAAGGGAAGCCCCGGGGCCGCTGCGGGACTCAGGAACATGGTGGAGGAGGCCGCAGCACTCGTGCTCTCCCTCCTGCCGCGCATCCGCGGCAGCAGACACAGGGGCGGGGTTTCCCTTCCTCCTCGGAGGAGGAAGAGGCGGAGGGAAGCCCCACCCCAGTGGCCGCTTCCGCGTATGCGGGGCTTCCAAAGTGGCCTAGGGCACCAAAACAGCTTAATCCGGGCCTGGAGGGAAGTAGATCAGAGCCTTCCTCTCCTCCTGCGAGAACTCACCTGGACCCAGCTTCAGTGCAAGAGCCTCCTTGGGACGGAGCTGCCCCTTCTTAAAGGGCACATGGTGTGGCTTCTCCGGGAGGCTGAGCACGGCGCACGAAGCCAGTCTCCGCTACCATCCCTTCAGGCCAGCAGCCCTCACACGGGCCGAAGCAGATGGGCCAGAAGAGGACGGAGAAGAGGTGGATGAAGAATTGAGGGTGAAATCTCCCACCAATCTCGAGGCATCGCGAGGGCCTCTTATTGCGTTGCCAATCAGAGCCCCTTTTCCCTCTCTTGTGCGCATGCTTCGGCCAGCGTAGCGGCCACACGTTATGCCTGCCCTGAAGAAAACTTGTTTCTCAGTGGCGTGGACCATCCCAGCCGCTGTCTGAAAATGTGAGGGCCGGGAAACAATGGGGAAAGGAACAAGAAAGGCGCTGCAGTAGTGCCGTGGGACACTAAATTTAGACCCAAAATACGGGACATGTAACAACCCTATCTGCGAGCCAGATGCCGAACCAATTTGGGTTTGCCCGAAGAGATTTATGGAACCCACAAGGTTCCTGAATGCTCTGAGGGGATTGGAGACTGCCAGGGTCTTGATCGAAGAGCAGGTGGAGGCATGGAACAGCGGTCTCCCCCTCGCACTCGACGAGATTGCCCCTAGACGCCCTCTCCGACCCCGCGAGAATCGGTCCCCCTGGTACACCGAGGAACTGCGATCGATGAAGCGGGAGAAGAGACGGCTAGAGGGCGTGTGGCGGGAGCATCATGACGAAGCTATGAGATCAACTTATAAGCTGTTTAAAGACGCTTATGAGAATGCTATCAGAAAGGCGAAAAAATTGTACTATGCCTCACTGATAGAGTCTGCTAGCTCACGCCCCAGCAAAATTGTTTGGTATTATTTGGTTTTTGATGACGGTCCCTACTGTCCCAAATAGTAATACATCAGCTGAGGTTTTTCAGAGCTTTTTTGAAGACAAGATCTCACGTCTCCGCCATGATCTCCCTGTCATGGTTGATACAGTGAACGAACTTGAGACCCCGTGGCCACTCGGCGGGCCTACCTTCGACCAATTCCATCTGCTGGACGTAGAGGCGATCGACAAGATAATTGCTGCAGCTAGACCAACAACTCGACCCGTGCCCCTCCTGGCTTGTTAGATCTTGCTGGGAGGGGTTACATGGACTTCTGTTGAATATAGTAAACGACTCCCTTGAACAAGGAGTTTTTCTAGAGAGCTTAAAAGAGGCGATGGTAAGCCCGCTGCTAAAGAAACCGGATCTAGATGGCTTGGTCCCCTCCAATTACCGCCCAGCTTTGAATTTACCATTCCTGGGCAAGGCAATTGAGAGGGCAGCAGCAGGACAGCTGCAGCGGTTCTTGGACGACTCTGCCGGATTAGATTCCTTCCAGTCCGGCTTCCGCTTTGGGCACGGGACAGAGACTGTGCTGGTCTCTATCACAGACCAGCTGCGCTGCCAGCTGGACCAAGGTAGGTCAGCGCTGCTCGTGTTATTGGACGTCACGGCAGCATTTGTCACAGTTGACCATTCTCCATTGATCCACCGCTTAGCCAAGACGGGAGTGAGGAGGTCCGCTCTTAAATGGGTGGCCTCCTTTCTCCAAGATCAGGGACAACGGGTGGAGAGGGGAGGGATGGTCTTGGAAAGTGTCCCCCTTAATTGTGGGGTCACTATCCTCTCTCCTCTACTATTTAACATCTATATGCGTCCACTTGCCCAGCTGGTGCGTAGTTTCGGTCTGGAGTGTCATCAGTACGCTCCCGGCAGAGGCACGAGCAATAACACAGGCCTTCAGGAGGGCCCGTAAGACCATCCTGTTCCGCCAGGCGTTTCATCTCCAAGGTTGTGCTTTCCATTCTGGTCCTAATCTGTTTTTATTCTGTTTTTAACTACGTTGTGTGGTGTATTCATTGTTGTGAACCACCCTGAGCCTTTTTGGGAAGGGGGGTACTGTATATAAATCGAAATAATAAATAAATCTATGTATATAATAAAAGTCAGTGTTTGCGGTTGAGCGGTGGGAGGAATATGTGGCAGTGTTTCGATTGGCTGCCACTCTGGGATTATTTGCATAAATGGCTGTGACTGGCCAGCCTCCCAACATTCCAACACAGCACAGAAAGGAAAGGGAAGGGCCTCAGGCAGGCATAAATGGCTGGAGTTGAAGTTATCCAGTTGACAGTTTTTTCTGTTCGAAATGGAATGTTCAGTACCTTCAGCCACTGTGGCCCACAGCAATGACGGATCAGGACCAAACTTGGCAAACAGGGGACCAATGGCCCACTTCACAACCTGGAATGGTTTAGGGCAGGCTGGGCCACGAATGAGGTGAATGCAGTACCTTCAGCTCATTCACTTCCCAAACAACACTGCAGCCCCATATGAAATCACAGACCAGGCCCAAAATTGAGAGCAAGGGGACCAATGGCCCACTCAACCTGGTGTGGCCTGACTAGGCCTCACCTCATGGGATCTTGTTAGGCTTCCTCATTCACTTGAACAACCTGACTAGGCCTCACCTCATGGGATATTGTTAGGCTTCCTCAACTTGATTTGCCTGACTAGGCCTCACCTCATGGGATATTGTTAGGCTTCCTCAACTTGATTTTCCTGACTAGGCCCCCAACAATGACAGAACAAGACCAAACTTGGCACACAGACCCCCCAAGATGCACCCTACATCCTGGTGCAGTTTGAGGGAAGATGGACCATGTATGATGGGACTTGCAGTACTTCAATTCACTTCCTTAGAGCACTGTGGCCCACACCAATGACAAACTATGGCACACAATGCCTTCCTCAAATAACCCGGGCACCGCCAGGTCCCCAAGCTAGTAAATAAATAAAAGAGTCACACTTGGCTTGCGAGCCATAGGTTCCCGACCCCTGATTTAGAGAGACTGATTCCTTCCAAAATGAAACTGAATTTAATTCTTTTAAAACAGAATGTGCAGCAAACTAAGAGCAGAGCGGGGGTCCGTCTCAGACACTTGACACGTCTAGACATTCCGCTCCATTGGTGAGTTGCAGGGATATGCCGACTCTGCAAAACAGTTTCAGAAAAACCACCCTCGAAGACTGGAAGCGGATTCAACTCCAGGGGGAAAAAAGGGAGAACCCGCACGGATCTTAGAACACAAAATGGAAATGAAAGAGACGTGACTCCGTATCGAACCTCCTCCCAGTTGCTGTCGTGACGCCGCTTGTGACGAGCTCCCCAAACATGAGGACGGCAACCATGATGGCTACCAAGCGGGTGTGAGGCCAAGCCCATGTGAAAAGCGCATCCGCCATTCAAGGGAACGTGATGGTGGTGAGCGGCATGAGCTCAAACGTCTGCTCGAGGGAAGGGCGCTGTTGCTGCTGCTCCTGGCCCTCCGCGCCGTGTCCGTTCCTGTAGTGTCCGTACTCAAACCGGATCCGGAGTTCGCCGATTTTGGAGTGAGGGAGGATGTCCGGGATCCACTCGATGACAAAAGGCGTGGGCTCCTTCTGGTCGGGGGAAGTGTTGCCTGGAACCACAGAAACATAGAATGGGAAGGGACCTCTAAAGGCCATCGAGTCCCACACCCTTCTTTCCGCCGTGCAATCAAAGTACCCCCGACAGATGGCCACCCAGAGCTCAAGCTTGCCAGTTTCAAGGCCAGAGAGAGAGGTGTAAATAGCTGGATATTTATTTATTTATTTCTTCGGTCTTATATTCCGCTCCTCCCTGCAGGCTCGGTGCGGATCACAATTTCAAGCATATATAAAACATACAATAAAAACATATAGTAAAAACACGGTACATAACCAAGGTGGATACAGGTCTACAATTTCTTTGACTGAGGCAGGGCGAGCCAATTACAGTTGGATTTAACCAAACGCTAGCCTGAAAAAGCAGTCTTACATTCCCTTCGGAAGGGAAGGAGTTCAGAGATCGCTCGAATGTGCTCAGGGAGCGAATTCCAGAGAACTGGAGCCGCAGCAGAGAAAGCTCTCTGTCTAGTGCTGGACGGATGGCAGGAGCGGGACGATGGAACCAGCAACCAATTTTGCTCTTCCGAGCGCAGTGATCTTGGGGAACGTGACGGGGTAAGGCGGTCCCTCAGGTACACAGGCCCCAAACCGTGCAAGGCCTTAAAGGTTAAAACCAGCACCTTGAAGGCAATACGGTACTCGACGGGAAGCCAGTGCAGTTGCCGGAGGATGGGAGTGATATGCTCCTCACTGGTGCTCCCACCAGCAAGCGAGCCACGCATTCTGCACCAGCTTGAGTTTCCGGATTGTCGACAAGGGAAGGCCAACGTAGGGGCATTACAGTAGTCCAGTCTCGAGATGACCGTTGCTTGGATCCCCGTGGCCAGGTCGTCCCTGGACAGGTAGGGGGCCAGTCGCCTAGCTTGTCGTAGGTGGACAAAACGACGTTTTGCTGACTATGGAGACCTGGGCCTCCATGGTCAGCAAGGAGTACAGTTTGACACCTAAGCTCTTAACCAAGGGTGACGGGCTAAGTTGCTCGCCATCCAGGGTAGGCAACCGGCACTCACCCAGCCCAGGGCGACCGGGCCACAAGATCTCCGTCTTTGACGGATTCACCTTCAGCCGGCTGGCATGCAGCCATCCAGTCACGGCTTCAAGGCATTGATGGAAACAATTGGGTACGGTGTCCGGCCTGCCGTCCATTCTCAGCAGAAGCTGGGTGTCATCAGCGTACTGATAACACTCCAGACCAAAGTCGCGGGCCAGCTGGGCCAGGGGGCGCATGTAGATGTTGAATAATAAGGGGGAGAGGATGGCCCCCTGGGACCCTACAAACTAATGGGAGCCTCCCGAGACCTCCTCTCCCCTCTCCACACGATGTCCCCGATCCTGGAGAAAGGAGGCCACCCACTTAAGGGCAGTCCCCCTGACTCCAGTCACGGCTAGGCGGTGGGCTACCACGGCATGGTCTATGGTATCGAACGCTGCTGTCAGATCTAACAAAACAAGCAGGGCTGATCCGCCCTGGTCCAGCTGGCGGCGAAGTTGGTCTGTAATGGCGACAAGCACGGTCTCCGTCCCATGCCCAATACGGAAGCCGGACTGGAAGGGATCAAGTCCAGCTGTGTCTTTTAAGTACCGCTGCAGCTGATCCGCTGCTGCCCTCTCAATTACCTTGCCTAAAAAAGGCAAATTAGACACAGGTCGGTAATTGAGGAGCCGAAGGGTCTAAATCGGCTTCTTCAGGGGCGGTCTTACCATTGCCTCTTTCAAACCCCTGGGAACACTCCTTGCTCAAGGGAGCTGTTGATAATCTTTCCCAGGGGTCTCGTAGCCCTCCCGACAAGATCTAACAAGCCAGGAGGGGCACGGAGCAAGGGAGCAGGTAGTTGGTCTAGCTGCAGCGAGTAACTTATCGACAGCTGCTGCGTCCAGCAGTTGGAACCGGGTGAAGGTGGGCCCGCCGAGTGGCGGCGGGGTCTCGAGTTCACATACTGTATCAAGAGTGGCTGGGATATCCCGGCGGAGAGTCGAGATCTTGTCGGCAAAATAATTCTGAAATGCCTCAGCTGTGGGAGCCAAACCCCTATCATTTGGGACAGTCGAAATTGTTGTCAGTGACCGAATTATTTTGAAGAGTTGAGCTGGGCGAGAATTTGCCGACTCTATCAAGGAGGAATAGTAGATCTTTTTGGCCTCCTTGATAGCACGCTCATAAACATCCTTGAATTGTTTATAAGCCGATCTCGATGCTCCATCACGGAGGTCTCGCCACACGTCCTCTAACTGTCTCTTCCTCCGTTTCATCGCTCGCAACTCCTTGGTAAACCAAGGCGAGCGATTTCTACGGGGGATGAGAGAGCGTCTAGGGGCGATCTCGTCTAAGGCTGTGGAAAGGCAGGTGTTCCAACACTCCACTTGCCCGTCGACTGAGTCGCTGGTGAGCTCCAATTCCCTCAGAGCATTCAGGAACCGAGTGGGTTCCATAAGTCTATTCGGGCGAACCATAATGGGTTCGGCACCCTTACCGGGTGGAGGGGCCACTCCAAGACGGACTTCCAGGACACTGTGATCCGACCATGGAACCTCTGTAATAGAGGTTGGGATCACTTTAATTCCGGCCACGAAGATCAAATCCAGGGTGTGCCCGGCCTGGTGCGTGGGACCGGTCTTGCAGAGTGAGAGTCCTAGCATCTCCATGGTGGATACTAGGTCCATGGCTGCTATTGAAGGGGAGGTGGTATCGGCGTGGACATTGAAGTCCCCCAACACAATAAGTTTAAGGAACCTCAATGCCCACTCCGAAACCACCTCCAGCAGCTTAGGTAGACTCTCTGTTGGCGCGTGGGGTGCACGGTACACCAACAGAAAGGCTACACTCTCACTGGAGTCCCACACAAGGCCCGCACACTCAGTTCCTGGGATGTTCGTGGTCGGGATCGTCCTGGAATTGAATTTGTCTCGGCTGAGAATGGCTACCCCCCCCCCCCCCCGTCTCTCTGTCCTAGTCTGGTAGCTAGCCACGAAACCTGGAGATTTCAGCTCGTGCAGAAGGACATCGTCTCCCTCCTGTAGCCATGTCTCTGTAATACAGGCAAGATCTACGTTCTTCTCAAGGAGGAAGTCTCTGATGGTCCCGGTCTTGTTCCGCACGGACCAGGCATTCGCTAGCACCAGAGTCGGAGAGGAGATAGTTGGAGACTCACCACCTGTGTGCCTAGGGATAGCTCGTAGGTCAGAAGGAGGGCGAGTCTGCGATATCTGCAGGCGCTGAGCATGAGAACTGACTGATAAGAAGTAACTTGGCCTGTGAATGGAGTGATAGCGGGAACTGGTTCAAACTGCTTGGGAAGCTGGCAAACAAAGTGCAGGGACCTCAAGGGGAGAAGGTTTTAGTGGGTAGGAAAAGCAGGGGTTTCGTGCGCAGCCTTTGTGGGCAATTTTCTAAGCTGTAGTAACTAGGCATTCGAGTTGTGAATTCCAAAAATTGTTTGTGAGTGACTTCAATGGCCAGGGGGGCTCTGCAGACCATCACAATGAGAGGAGCGGGACTATAAGGCCCCGGAAACCCACTTCCAGCCCTATGAACAGGCCCGGATTAACCCCTTTTGGCGCCCTAGGCCACACTTTGCAATTACGCCCCCAAACCAACCTCTACCGCACCCCACCCCACCTCCTCCTCACGGTGCCATGGGCCCTCCTTCCTTGAGTCAAGGAAGGAGGGCGCGCGCGAGGAGGAAGGAAGAGAAGCCCCGCCCCCGTTGCAGGCCCCGTCCCCGGGGGCGGGGCTTCTCTCCGCCTCCTCTTCGCGGCGCGCTCTCCTTTCTTGAGAAGGAGGGCGCGCACGAGGACGAGGAAAGAAGGTAAGCCCCGCCCTCGGTGCTGGCATTGGCCCTGGGGACGGGGCTTCTCTCCGCCTCCTTTTCTGGGCACGCCCGCCTTTCTTGAGAAGTAGGGCGTGCGCAAGGAGGAGGAAGGAAGGGAAGCCCCGCCCTCGGTGCTGGCATCGGCCCCAGGGGCAGGGCTTCCCTCCACCTCCTCCTCTTCGCGGCGCACCCTCCTTTCTTGAGGAGGTCACGCGCGAGGAGGAGGAAGGGAAGCCCCGCCCCCGGTGCCGGCATTGGCCCTGGGGGCGGGGCTTCCCTCCCCCTCCTCCTCTTCGCGGCATGCCTCGCTCCCTCTTTCCTTGACAGGGGGGGGGCATTCCCTCCTCCCCCGCTCCCTCGCAGTGCTCTCCGCCGGCCATTCCCTGAGAGAGAAAGAGAGACAGAGAGTTGCGTTATGGTTGCGTCCCCCTTGGCTTGCGCTCCTAGGCCATGGCCTAGAGTGGCCTTATGGGTAATCCGGGCCTGCTCTTCTGGGGGCGCCCTCCTTTCTTGAGAAGGAGGGTGTGTGTGAGGAGGAGGAAGGGAAGCCCCATCCCCGGTGCCGGCATCAGCCCCGGGGACGGGGCTTCCCTCCGCCTCCTCCTATTCACGGTGCGCCTTCCTTTCTTTTTGGGTCCGTGTAAATTGCGCCCCCCCTTGGCTTGCGCCCTTAGGCCATGGCCTAGGGTGGCCTTATGGGTTATCCGGGCCTGCCTATGAAGCTCCTCCAAACTCACCAACTTTGAGGAAAGTCTTGACCTCCAAGGGCCGCAGCACCGGCTGCTGCTTCTCCATCCGCCCGTAGGCTTCCGGGATGCTCTCCACCTCCACTTTGGGGCACTTGAAAGGCTCGTAGCTGCCGTCCCGGTTCTGGATGAAGCTGCGGGTGATTTCCAGGGGCATCTAGGAAGGAACGCCAGGAAAGGGGGATGAGAAGAGAGTCCCTCCAATGGCGCCCTTCTCCCGCAGGGCCTCTCAAGTTAGATACCAATGTTAAGTGGCCTTAAAGATAGGCATTTTCAGAAAATGTGTGCCAGCGTCATAAAATACAGAGCTTTGCAAGCCAGTCATTGATTTGTTGTTGATGATGATGATATGTCGATGATGTTGTTGTGTGCCTTCAAGTTGTTTCTGTTGGGTAAGTGGGCTTATTAACCAAGTTCCTCCTCATAGATGTACAGCAGAGTAACTCATTAGCAGCAGCGTGACCCAGCACTCTTCTCATAGACTAAGGCAGTGTTTCCCAACCAGTGTGCCGTGGCACACTAGTGTGCCGTGAGCGATCATCAGGTGTGCCGTGGGACATGGGAACCTCCAATCCCCTTTCTTCCCCCTCCTGCTGAACACCTTTTCTTCTCCACTCGGGCTCCCTTCTTCCCAGCCTCGCTCTGCTCGCTTTGCCTCGCTTTGCTCTGGGGCGAGTCTGCGCAGTTGCGCCCGCACGGGTCACGCCTTCCTCCCTCCCCCCTCCCCTCCTGAACACGCTCGCGCTGCCCCCTCGGATCAAAATGGCGGCAGAAGCGGCAGTGTAGAAGGAAATGTCAGTGTTGGGCAGGAGGGGGAAGAAAGGGCGCGAAGGGGGAGGGGGAGGAAGAGGTCTCTGTCGAAAGCTGGCATGGGCACACTTGGACCTTCCAGGTGTTTTGGACTCCAACTCCCACCATTCCTAGCAGCCTCAGGCCCTTTTCCTTTCCCCCCCTCAGCCACTTAAGCAGGAAAGGGCCTCAGGGTGTTAGGAATGGTGGGAGTTGGAGTCCAAAGCACCCAGAGGGCCAAAGTTTTCCCATGCCTGTTTGAGGGACCTTAAAGTGGTGAGCCTCTTACCAACATTGGGATTCTGGATAGAAAACAAACAACAACATAACATAACATTGTTTGAATCCACAGTGCTCTCTGGGTGTAGGTGAACTACAACTTCCAAACTCAAGGTCAATTCCCAAGCAAACCCTTTCGGTACTTTCTGTTGGTAATGAGAGTTCAATATGCCAAGTTTCGTTCAATTCCATTGTTGCAAGAGTTCAGGATGCTCTTTGATTGTGTGTTAACTATAAATCCCAGAAACTGTAACTCCCAAATGTCAAGGTCTATTTTCCCCAAACTCCACCTGTGTTCACATTTGGGCATATTGAGTATTCATGCCAGGTTTGGTCCTGATCCAACATTGTTTGAGTCCACAGTGCTCTCTGGATATAGGTGAACTACAACTCCAAAACCCAAGGTCAATGCCCACCAAACTCTTATGGCATTTTCTCTTGGTTATGGGAGTTCTGTGTGGGAAGTTTGTGTCTTTCTGCCATTCCTGCCAGGATATCTATGCTGTGTTCATTGAAACAGGCCCAGGTTTCACACTGAGTGTATAAATACATTTAAAGACATATTAGCTATATGTATTACTGTGTTAGACTGTCATTTTGTGTCATTTTGTGTCATTTTGGTTGGTGGTGTGTCCCAGGATTTGGTCAATGTAAAAAGTGTGCTGCGGCTCAAAAAAGGTTGAAAAACACTGACCTAGACATTCATATAGAGGGGTTTTCTCAGGTAAAATGAAAGGAAAATTCCTTTACTTGTGGGTCGTCACTTCTGCCCCTAAACCCAGTGTATTGTATTGTATTGCAAAGCCTCTTAGGTCCCTTAGCAAGAGAAAAACAAGGAACGGTGGTGCCTCCTCCAACCTGCCCATGTTGCATCAGAGAGAGTGACAGGCCAAAGCCCAAACGCTGCTCACCTGGAGCGTATCAAAGATCTGTTTGACTTGCAGGATGTTGGTGATGTGCCAGGTGTATTTGGAAAAGGTGCCCAGGGGCAAGGCATCCTTCCGGACAAACGCTGCAAACAAACCAACAGATTTAGGAAAGCACGTGGCCAACGCAGTTCCTCTCTCGCTATTGCTGGCCACCAACTCATATGGGGAAAAGTGCATGCATCTGTGTGCCTTCTACCTGCAGCACTCACTGTCAGGCCTCAGAAGCCCCATCCACACTGACTATTTAATGCAGTTCAAAGCTAGGTTCAAACTGCAGCAGCTCAGGCCCGGATTACCCATAGGGCCAACATAGGCCATGGCCTAGGGGCGCAAGCCAAGGGGGGGCGCAGATCACGGACGGGAAAAAAAAGTTATAAAATAATTTAAAAATCGCGCCGTGATTGGTTCCTGCCGCCTGGTACCCAAAAGGAGGCGGAGCCAAGGCCGGGCTCTGCAGAGGCAGCGCTCGTGCTCGCCATGTCAGCCTCAGCCCATCCATCTACGCTGCTTCTCAGCCAGTGCTTCTGCGCCTGAGGGGAGGGTAGGAGCGGTTTCCTTCGCAGGCTGCTGAGGGAAGAGGAGGCCGCGGGAAAGAAGGGCAGCGTGCGCCGTGGAGGCCCGGAGGGGAGCCTGAGGCGGAGGAAGGCCACGACTCTCTGCAGCAACTGGACCATGAGCCGCAAGTGGGTACCACGTGCGGCTCATGCTTCAGCTCCGCCCTGAAGCCGCTGCCCCGGATGAAGAGCATGCTCTGGACCCAGCCCGGCTTTCCCCGTCCCTTTGGGCCTCGGCTCTGCGGCATTCACTCGCCCTCCTTTGCCTCCTTGAGTCCTTCCCGAGGGGTAATGAACTCGCTCCCCGGCCTGCCACACAAAGGGGCCCATTCCCTTTTCTTCAGCGACAGCATGCGCACACCTTTCCCCTCAGCCCCATTGGCACAGGACGGGAAGGATGCGGCGGTGTGAGGCAGAGGGGGAGGGAATGGTGGGGTTGGTTTAAAGGAGGCGTAATTCCAAAGTGTGGCCTAGGGCGCAAAAAGCTGTTAATCCGGGCCTGCAGCAGCTAGAAGACAAACTCCCATAAAACTGTGCAAAAGGGAGTCCTCAATGCACACCAATGCTTTGTGGTTTGCGCCATCACCACCTGGACCTTCCAAGGTTTCCTATGGAATCAGCAAAACCACTTTCTGCAATACTGGTTTGAAACTGTGTTAACTGTTCAGTGTAGATAGGGCCAAAGTCACCTTGGCCTCAACTGCCCTGAGTTTGCTCCAGTCTTGCAAGCTCAGGTCAACAACAGAGTCATAAAATCCTAGGCTTTTATGAGACCACATGGGCCATCTAGTCAGGCCCGGATTAAGCCTTTTTGGCGCCCTAGGCCAAAGGCTCCGCCTCTACCCCGCCCCCACGGCTCCGCCCCGCCCCTGCCCGAGGCTCCGCCCCTGTGGCTCTGCCCCCGCCTGCAGCTCCGCCTCTTCCTCCTCACCGGCGCGAGAAGGAGGAGAAAGGAAAGCCCCACCTCCGGAGCCAATGTTGCGCATGCGCGGGAGCGGCCTCGAGGGCAGGGCTTCCCTCCGCCGCCTCCTCCTCCTCCCGCGTCCGGAAAACGGCCGCAGGGAGAGGAGGAGGAAGGGAAGCCGCGCCCCGGGGCCGCTGGCGGGCATGCGCGTCAGTGGCCAGAAGCCCTGTGACACGGCTCCCCTCCGCTCCTCGCTTGCCCCTCCTTCCGTCCTTGAGTGAAGGAAGGAAGGAGGGGCGAGCGAGAAGGAGCAAGAGGGGGAGCGGAGGGGCAACGCGTCAGAGGTCCGGCTGTGACACGTCGCCCCTCCGCTCCACCTCTTGCTCCTCACTCGCCCCTCCTTCCTTCCTACACTCAAGGAAGGAAGGAGGGGCGAGCGAGGAGCAAGAGGTGGCGCGGAGGGGAGCCGCGTCACAGGGTCTAGGGGCCTATGGCGCTCCGAGCACAGGCGCAGAAGCGCCCCAAAAATTGACTTTTTAAAAAAATTTGGGGGGTCCGGATTTGCTGCCCCCCTATGGCTGCCGCCCTAGGCCATGGCCTAGGGTGGCCTTATGGGTAATCCGGGCCTGCATCTAGTCCAGCCCCTTGCCATGCAGGAAAAGCACAATCCAAGCCCTCCTGGCAGACGGCCACCCAGCCTCTGTTGAAAAGCCTCCACCGGACTCTGAGGCAGTGAGTTCCAGCACTGAACAGCCCTTATGGTCAGGAACTCCTTCCCAATGGGTTCTGCTCAGTCCCTTTTCTCACCATATTTCATGTCACGGTACCTGTGGTTGAATTGGGGAGCCGCTTCTTGGTGCTCCCGACGGAAATCCGTCTCTGCAGGGCCTCAAAGAAAGAGTGTGGGATGTGGAACACCAGCGGCTCCGGTTTGCCTGCAGAAAGCGGGCGGGAAAGGGAGCCGTGACCTCCTGTCCTTACGCAGAAAGGTGCATTGAAGCTCGGTGGCTTTCTCAGCTTGGGCTTCTGGTCCAGGGAAACACCCAAGGCAAGTGAGAGACCTTGGCCAGGCCTCCCCAGCTAAAGGGGGCTTACCATCGAACTGGTAATGCATCGCTTGGTGGATCCGCTCCGTGACGCTGGCCAGCCATTCCTGGAAGGACATGCTCACCTGCGACTCATCCGGCCCTTGGCTGCAGGCTGAGAGAAACGGAAGGCCAGAGGTCATGGGTTTCTATCCGGTGGACCAAAAGAGACACAACACACCCCAGGAGAGAGGAACGGGCATTGGCTTTCCCAAGTATGAGAAGCAAAATACTCTAAGGCAGGCATGGGCGAACTTCAGCCTTATCAAAAACAACGTTCTTCAATTATATCAAAATGTATTGAAGCAACTTAATAATACAATAGTATATATCAGGGCTGTCCAAGTTCTACCGGCCCAGGGGCCTGAATTCCGGTCACTGATGGCCTGGGGGGCCTAAAGGTCTGCCCCCGGCTCCGCCCCCGCCACTCCCCACCACTCCCCCAGCTCCAATTTACTTACAATTCATAAGAGGCATCCATACAATCAAATATAATCTTTTACTAAGGGGAAATGCAGGGAGGGAATACATAAGGGGCATCCATACACAATTACATAATAATAACATAAAGGTTAGCCTACCTTCCCAAACGCGCAGGATCCAGGAGTAGCCGGACCACGAGCAGAGGCGACGACCGACCGAGGCAGCAACCGAGAAGGTCCAAATCGCGCCTGCGTGGGCCGCAGGGATTAAGTTGCCGAAATCTCGGCAACAGGGTATCGCGAGACTACGGAAGCCACACGGGATTTCGCTCTCAACGTGGTGTGATCTCGCGTTGAGAGCGAAATCCCGTGTGGCTTCCGTAGTCTCGCGATAGTTGCTCCGGAACCCGGAAGTGGGTAATTTTAAAAAATATTATTATTTAATTTATATTTTTTTAATTAAAAAGCTTAGGGGCCGCAGGGAAGGGGCTGGGGGGCCGTATACGGCCCCCGAGCCGCCAGCTGGACAGCCCTGGTATATATCCATGAAATATCACTGACCTATACATATATAATCCACAAAATACAGTGAGTACACACACAACAAGTTTGTCGAATTGTGTTGTCTCAAGTAACAAATGCAATAAGAGTTCCTGTGATAGATCCTTATGGAGTATCACATATCCGATATATATCCTCGCGTGTGTTATCTAAATAGTCTCTCGGCATTACTTTGCGAACAAAGATTCTTAGGAAGGACTCATCCCACGCTTTCTACAAGCGCGTTGATGACTAAAAAGGCCAATCTGAGATAGTCAAGTCCGGTTGCAGAAAGCACAGCAGAAAGTCTCCTTGGGTGATGTTGTTTCCAAGTTGCGGTTCTTTCTGCGTTGTCGTTTCTCTTCGAGACCTGTTCGGCGTGTCTTCTCGAAAGAGGCCGCAGCATTGTGGAGAGTGCGTCTCCATGCCTCCCGATGTGAGGCCAGGGTGGACCATTGTTGGTGATCAATCTGGCCGAGCCCGAGGTGTTGTTTCAGGGAGTCCTTATATCTCTTTTGGGGGGCGCCTCTCTTGAGCTGACCCGTGGCGAGTTCACCATAGAGTAGTATCTTAGGGAGGCGGTGGCCCTCCATCCTAGAGACCTTGTGCCCTGCCCAGCGCAGCTGTGTTCTCAATAGCATGGCCTCAACGCTGGTGACCCCTGCTTGCTCAAGGACAGCAACATTCGTCACATAGTCGGTCCAGTGTACATTGAGCAAAGACAGCGCTGATGAAAGCGTTCGAGGAGTCGTAGGTGTTGGCGAAAGGTGACCCATGTTTCAGACCCATAGAGGAGATATATATGGAAATGTATAGCGGGGATTTTTACCCCGGAAGCACCTTCACCTTTAAGTAAATCACATCGTCACTTCAAGTCTGTATTACCACGTCGAGGGAGTGAACAATGGAATATTTTACCTCTACATATTGACTGTTTATTGTCACCTCTCCAAAGCTTGTTTAAGCCTGAAGTACTGTTTAGATAACGCACGTGAGGATATATATCGGATATGTGATACTCCATAAGGATCTATCACAGGAACTCTTATTGCATTTGTTACTTGAGACAACACAATTCTACAAACTTGTCGTGTGTGTACTCACTGTATTTTGTGTATTATATATGTATAGGTCACTGATATTTCATGGATATATGCTACTGTATCATTAAGTTCCTTCAATACATTTTGATATAATTGAAGAACATTGTTTTTGATATTGTTTTTGCGCCCTGTAACTGTGAGTTACTGTTGTTTACCAGCAATCCCCAGTGTTTGTTTGTCAAACTTTAGCCTTCCCTCCATGTGTTTTGGACTTCAACTCCCACAATTCCCAACAGCCTCAGGCCCTTTCCTTTTCTCCCTCAGCCACTTAAGCAACTGAGGGTGAAAAGGAAAGGAACTGATTCTGCTGAAGATGAAAAGGAAAAGGTCTGAGGCTGCTGAGGGGGAAAAGGAAAGGGCCTCAAGCTTCTGGAGGGGGCAAGGAAAGGGTCCCAGGCTGTTAGGAATCCCTGGGTTTCATGGAGAATGTCCTTACGATGACACTGTATGACCCTTTGGTGTCTCATTCCAAATCCTGCGTTCTTCTTGGACCAAAAGCTGGAACGCTGAGAGATGAGGAGTGCGTCAGCTCCCCCTGGTGGCCAGAGTTTGCCTCTGTTCGTCTATATGTTGTATGTTGAAACAGCAGGGATTGTCTGCTAGCATGTGTATCTGTAATCCGCTCTGAGTCCCCTTCGGGGTGAGAAGAGCGGAATATAAATAAAGTAAATAAATAATAAATAAAATATAAACTCACCTTGCCGCTTAAGCGAAGCAACCGATGTCTTCTTCAGCCCACTTTTCCGCAGGTTGCTGTTTGCCAGGTCTTGTGACAAGAGCGGGCTATTGGTCTGCAGGCCTGGAATTCAAAGTTGAGACCGTTTCAGAACCAGAGGTACATTCTGACAAATTTCTTTTTCTGATACTGGAAGAATAACTTTTTTGTTAGATCTAACAGCAGCGTTTGATACCGTAGATCACGCATTGTTGACCCACCGTTTAGCCGTGTCCGGAATCAGGGGGACTGCCCTTAAATGGGTGGCCTCCTTCCTCCGGGACCGGGGACAACGGGTGGAGGGGGGCGGGGAGGTCTCTGGGAGGCTCCCACTTAACTGTGGGGTCCCCCAGGGGGCCATCCTCTCCCCCCTATTTTTCAACATTTATATGCGCCCCCTGGCCCAGCTGGCTCGCGACTTTGGTCTGGAGTGTTATCAGTACGCTGATGACACCCAGCTTCTGCTGAGAATGGACGGCAGGCCGGACACCGTACCCGATTGTTTCCATCTATGCCGTGACTGGTTGGCTGCGTGCCAGCCGGCTGAAGGTGAATCTGTCGAAGACGGAGATCTTGTGGCCTGGTCGGCCTGGGCTGGATGAGTGCCGGTTGCCTACCCTGGATGGCGAGCGACTTAGCCCGCCATACCTTGTTAAGAGCTTGGGTGTTCAACTGGACCCCTTGCTGACCATGGAGACTCAGGTCTCCGCGGTCAGCAAGATGGCGTTCTTTCACCTACGACAGGCTAGGAGACTGGCACCCTACCTGTCCAAGCGACGGTCATCTCGAGGCTGGACTACTGTAACGCCCTCTACGTCGGCCTTCCCTTGTAGACAATCCGGAAACTCAAGCTAGTGCAGAATGCCGCAGCTCGCTTGCTGGCGGGAACGCCAGTAAGGGAGCACATCACGGCCATCCTTCGGCAACTGCACTGGCTTCCTATTGAGTACCGAATTGCCTTCAAGGTGCTGGTTTTAACCTTCAAGGGGGCCTGCGTACCTGAAGGACCGCCTTGCCCCGTACATTCCCTCGAGATCACTACGTTCAGAAGAACAGAATTTGTTACTGGTACCATCAATCTGCTCAAGCCATCTGTCTACAACCAGGCAGAGAGCCTTCTCTGTGGCAGCTCCGGTGTTATGGAACTCCCTCCCAGAGGACACCCGAGCCATCCCAGAGCTCATCCCCTTTCGGAGGGCCTGTAAGACCGCCCTTTTCAGACTAGCCTTCGACTAGGCGCATCGGCCTAGTGTGATTGTTTAATATAATTGCCTAGTATACCTGCGCCTGGGGTCCAAGGAAATGCTCTGTATTTTCTTTCCAACACCTCGTGATGTGACATGTTAAAATTTTAATGTTTTAATGTTTTATTGTAAGGTTGCATGGCTGACACATGCTGCCTGTTTTATATGCTGTAATCCGCCCCGAGCCTGCAGGGAGGAGCGGAATACAAAACCAAACAATAAATAAATAAATATAAAATAAGGCACTTGGGACTCTCAGCCAAGACATGTTCACACTGGCTAACAACAACAACAACAACGTATGATATGGGAATGTGATCGAGTGCAAGAATACTGGAGAATGATTGAAGGAGAAATCAACAGAATGTTAAGTTTACAAATAGTAATAGTTAATAGAAATGTACTACATGCATGGATAACAGGAGTGAAGAATATACAAAAAGAAAAATTGGTTGGCAAATTTAATAGCGTACGCACAAATTGTTTTAGTGAGGGGTTGGAAAGATAAAACAAGATGGGCATTGACTAATTGGTATAACCAGTGTTTTCCCAACCGGTGTGCCGTGGCACACTAGTGTGCCATGAGCGATCCTCAGGTGTGCCGTGGGAAATTGCCTCCAACACCCTTCCTTCCCCCTCCTGCCGAACACTTTTTCTTCTCCACGCGGGCTCCCTTCTTCCCAGCCTCGCTCTGCTCGCTTTGCCTCGCTTTGCTCTGGGGCGGGTCTGCGCAGTAGCGCCCGCACGGGTCACGCCTTCCTCCCTCCCCCTCCCCTCCTGAACACGCTCACGCTGCCCCCTCGGATCAAAATGGCGGCAGAAGCGGCAGTGTAGAAGAAAAAGTAAGTGTTGGGCAGGAGGGGGAAGAAAGGGCGCGAAGGGGGAGGGGGAGGAAGAGGTCTCTGTCCAAAGCTGGCATGGGCAAACTTGGACCTTCCAGGTGTTTTGGACTCCAACTCCCACCATTCCTAGCAGCCTCAGGCCCTTTTCCTTTTCCCCCCTCAGCCACTTAAGCAGGAAAGGGCCTCAGGCTGTTAGGAATGGTGGGAGTTGAAGTCCAAAGCACCCAGAGGGCCGAAGTTTTCCCATGCCTGCTTTAGGGACCTTAAAGTGGTGAGCCTCCTTCCAACATTGTGATTCTGGATAGAAAACAAACAACAACATAACATAACATTATTTAAGTCCACAATGCTCTCTGGGTGTAGGTGAACTACAACTTCCAAACTCAAGGTCAATTCCCAAGCAAACCCTTTCAGTACTTTCTGTTGGTAATGAGAGTTCAATATGTCAAGTTTGGTTCAATTCCATTGTTGCAAGAGTTCAGGATGCTCTTTGATTGTGTGTTAACTACAAATCCCAGAAACTGTAACTCCCAAATGTCAAGGTCTATTTTCCCCAAACTCCATCTGTGTTCACATTTGGGCATATTGAGTATCCATGCCAAGTTTGGTCCTGATCCAACATTGTTTCAGTCCACAGTGCTCTCTGGATATAGGTGAACTACAACTCCAAAACTCAAGGTCAATGCCCACCAAACTCTTGGTTATGGGAGTTCTGTTTGGGAAGTTTGCGTCTTTCTGCCATTCCTGCCAGGATATCTATGTTGTGTTCATGGAAACAGGCCCAGGTTACACACTAAGTGAGTGTATAAATACATTTGAAAACATATTAACTATATGTATTACTGTGTTAGAGCGTCATTTTGGTTTACATTTGGTAAATGTAAAAAATGTGCCGCGGCTGAAAAAAGGTTGAAAAACACTGGGTATAACGATAAAGTTGCTATGTTAAATGTGGAAATAACAAATTGCAAATGGATTAATATAGATAAAATTGAAAAGGTTACAATAACTAAGAGGGTGTGGGAACGAGTTAGGAATTATTTAGAGAAGATGTGGAGTAGAACAATTAAGACTGAGACCAATATTTCAAATGTAACTTATGTAGTTTGATGTATAAGTTGCATGCACAACAACAACAACAACAACAACATTTGATTTGCAGGATGTTGGTGATGTGCCAGGTGTTGTTGTTGTTTTATGCCTTCAAGTTGTTTCCAAATTATGGCAACTCCGATGCAACCTTATCCTGGGATTTTCTGGGACTGAGAGTGTGAGGCTCCCCACAGGGTCACCCAGAGGGATTCCAACACTATTCTCCGTAGTCCAAGAACTCAAACCGCAGGACCACACAGACTCCTCGCTCTTTAACCTTGTATGTTTTTAACGTGTTTCAATTTTAACAGCACCGCCCTTTGGCCAGAAGGGAGAGCCATCGACATGCAACACAAATCCTCTCTGGAGAGGAACGGCAACAACAAAACAGAAGCCCAAAGCCCATCTTCTCACCCAACGCGTCCTCCTTTTTCCTCCTCTTTGTTTTGGACGCAGCGGTATCCGCAGAGTGCAGGACGGCTTCCGGCTGGCAAACCGGCGGGCATCCTACGGTCAGCTTCATATCTCCTGCTGAAGTAAATAAGAGACTCTATGACAGGCATGGGCAAACCTGAGCCCTCCTGGTGTTTTGGACTTCAACTCCCACCATTCCTAACAGCCTCAGGCCCCTTCCTTTCCCCCCTCAGCTGCTTAAGCAGGTGCATTAATTCTCCAGTGTGGATGCTCCCCCGGTCCCCCTTCTATGGTCCATACTGGTGCTTCCCCATCCCCACATCCCCTGCCCTATCTTTCCCCCTGCCCTGCCCATTGGACCCATGCACACCAGCCTTCCCTACCATTGAAATAGCAGCTGAGGAAATCGGCGAACTCCTGGGCCAAAGCATCGTCGCTGGCGAAGGCACAGAGGCAGGCGAAGAAGTGGAGGCATTTCTGGCCGGCCTCCTCCTTGGCTGGAGGGACCTTGCTGGCTTTGGAGGCCTGGCAAGAGCAGGAGAAGCGAGCCTCCGCCGCGTTCTTGTGCCCGGCCTTCTGCGCGGAGAAGGAGGCGTGGAGGTAGCCCAGGCTGTGCTTCTGGCTGGCTTTGCACTTGACCACCATGATGTTCCGGGTGATCCTCTGCACCAGGGGCCCCGTGGGCTCGGTGGCCAGCTGCCAGAGGGTCTGCTTGGTTTCGGCCGGGGCCTGCATGGCGTTCAAGACAGAGCTCTTCAGCGTCAGAGGGGTGGCCTCTGCCTGGCATTTCGACGCCAGCTTAATGTGCTGGCACTGGTTCTCCGCCACCCCTTGGAAGGGTGGCTTTGAGCAGGGCGCCATGTGGCAACGCCCAGAGCTTAGCCGCGTCAGGAGGGTCCCCTCTGCCGTCTGGAGGGCCGTCTCCGAGACCTGCAGCTCCACGAAGCAGCGCCCATCCGGGCCTCGGTCCCTCTGCCGCACCGAGAATACCTGAGCCTCCGAACCCGTGACGATCTTGACAGCATCGGCGACCGCCTGCTTGCGAACGCCATAGCGGAAGACGGTGCCGCAGGTCTTGTTCTTGCAGCTGAGGCCCCGGGTCCCGTTGTAGGTGCCGCACCGGGGGCACTTGCGGATGCCTCTCAAGGTGGCCTTGCCCAGGTCCGACAGGAATGCTGGCACTTTGCTCTTGGGCTCCATCCTTCAAGGAGTCTGGAAGGAAGGAAGGAAGGAAGGAAGGAAGGAAGGAAGGAAGGAAGGAAGGAAGGAAGGAAGGAAGGAAGGAAGGAAGGAAGGAAGGAAGGAAAGAAGGAAGGAAGGAAGGTGGGTGAAATGCCTGGCCCAACAGTGTGTGATATTCCCCAACATTTACAGTTCTTCTGTTTCCCAATTATAAGAATTGGCTTCGAGCATTAACCAGTGATAAGTTTGGGTAAGGGAAATCAAACCAAAAGAGTCACCAAAACAACGAGGCAAAAGAGAAGGAACAATACTGCATAGCAGTGAAGGGAAATAATCAGTTAAAACCCTTCAATATTGGACAGGATAGAGAACAAAGAAAAGGGGAAAACAATAAAGATATCAGAACTCAAACAATTGCTTCATTGTGAGGATCTGTGCCATCTACCCATATTATTATCTATATATATAAAAAGAGAGCTGTCATCCTAAGTAGCCTATAGACAGCAAAACCACACAAGGCAGACACACCAAATCAGCCCACATACACACAAAAAATAAAATAAAAATTAAACATGACCAAAAAAACAAAAAAACAACAATTGGACTACAACTCACATGATCCCCCACGCCACCCCCCCTGGCAGTTTAGAGTGTCGGAATGTTGGTGGTGCTGGCCAATTAGAGGCATTCTGCAAATACTCCCTCAGTTAGAATGTAGAGGCTGGGAGCCACCCCCTCTGGCAGTTTAGAGCAGTGTTTCTCAACCTTTTTTGAGCCGAGGCACACTTTTGACATTTAAAAAATCCCTGGGCACACCACCAACCAAAATGAAACAAAATGACACTCTAACACAGTAATACATATAGTTAATAGGTTTTTAAAAGTATACACTCGGTGTGAAACCTGGTCCTGTTTCAATGAACACAACATAGATATCCTGGCAGAAATCAAAGAGCTGTTGCTGAAGGCTTTCACGGCCAGATTCACCGGGTTGCTGTGAGGTTTTCAGGCTGTATGGCCATGTTCCAGAAGCATTCTCTCCTGACGTTTCAGTCACATCTATGACAGGCATCCTCAGAGGTGGTGAGCTGTTAGAAACTAGGCAAGTGATGTGTATATATCTGTGGAATAATGTCCAGGGTGGAAGAAAGAACTCTTGCCTGCTTTAGGCAAGTGCGAATGTTGCAAATGGCCACGTTGATTAGCATTTAATGGCCTTGCAACTTCAAAGTCGCTGTCTGGGGGAATCCTTTGTTGGAAGATGTTAGTTGGCCCTGAAAACTCTAAAATCAGGGCGGTAAATAGAGAGCAACACTCAAAAAGCAGGGAAATTCCAGACAAGACTCAATCAGGGCCAGTTAACACCTCCAAATAAAGGACCTCCAAACAGGAAGCAGCCAGACTTTGAAGCTGCAATGTCATTAAATGCTAATCAAGGTGACCATTTCCAACACACACACACGTGAGGGAGGGAGGGAGGGAGTGGGGGAGGGAAGGAAGAACTGGGGGATAGGCAGAAAAGCCTCCTCGAGGCAGCAAGGCCTTGCTGCCTGGGGGAAGCGCTCCTCCTGGCCCCCTCGTCGGCCCAATTTGGGAAGGGCGCGGGGGACAGGCGGAGACGCCTCCCTGAGGCAGCGAGGACCTCGCTGCCTGGGGGAAGCGCTCCTCCTGGCCCTCTCACCGGCCCAATTTGGGAAAGGCATGGGCGACAGGCGGAGACGCCTCCCTGACGCAATGAGGACCTCGCTGCCTGGGAGAAGCGCTCCTCCTGACCCCCTCGCCCGCCCAATTTGGGAAGGGCGCGGGGGACAGGCGGAGAAGCCTCCCCCAGGCCTTGATGGCTCACGGGGGAAGCTTTTCGCCTGGCTCTCGCGTTCTTCTGACCGGAGGGACGCGAGAGCAGGGTGAAAACCCTCCAGCAAGCCTCGATGGCTCGCGGGGGAAGTGTTTTCGCCCGGCTCTCGCGTCCTTTCGACTTGGAAGGGCACGGGGGCCTGGTGGAAAAGCCTCCCCCAGCCTGGCGCCCTCCCTCTCCTCCAACCCTCTCCTCTCTCACACACACACAAGGCCTCAGAGCCCGCCTCACCCAGTAGGCCTGGATCCTCCTCCGCCCGCTTGGCCTCCTCCTCTTCCTCCAAGCAGCAGGAGGGGGAAGAAAGGCGGGGGGAGGGGACGTTTTCGCGGCACACCACGTGTTCTCGCACGGCACACTGGTGTGCCGCGTCACACCGGTTGAGAAAGACTGGTTTAGAGTGTCGGAATGTTGGTGGTGCTGGCCAATTAGAGGCATTCTGCAAATACTCCCTCAGTTAAAATGTAGAGGCTGGGAGCCACCCCCTCTGGCAGTTTAGAGTGTCGGAATGTTGGTGGTGCTGGCCAATTAGAGGCATTCTGCAAATACTCCCTCAGTTAGAATGTAGAGGCTGGGAGCCACCCCCCTCTGGCAGTTTAGAGTGTCGGAATGTTGGTGGTGCTGGCCAATTAGAGGCATTATGCAAATACTCCCTCAGTTAGAATGTAGAGGCTGGGAGCCACCCCCTCTCTGGCAGTTTAGAGTGTCGGAATGTTGGTGGTGCTGGCCAATCAGAGGCGTTATGCAAATAATCCCACAGTGGCAACCAATCAGAAAGCTGGCACATATCCACATACATACAAACATTCACTTTATTGTCCCAGGCCTGGGAATACAGTGGGACAGGACTACAATACAACAAAAGGAAGATACTAATCCCAACTCATCCTGAGCAAACTGCTAAAGATCTCTTAATGTTATCAACAAGAGGCAAAATGGCCATCTGTCCAGAGTCCGTTGATTGTGCTTTCCCACCATGTGGGTAGAAGGGGTTAGCCACAGACTATGGCACAGCAACGCATGCATGGGTCAGCTAGCTATTTATAATAATATTATATAATATTATTTATAATAATACAGTATGTATTATTGTTTATGATAAATATATTATTATTATTATTATCATTATTATTATTATGTGGTGTCAGAACTGAATTACTGACTACAGATTTATAAAAGGTCCTGCAAACAAAACCGCCGTTCACAATCAAAATTTATATTAATTGGTTCATTTATCACACACCTCGTTCTTCAGGTTCAACCTCTGAGATCTCACTACTCTTAGGCATAAACATTCCTATGCGGCATGCCCAAGGCTTTGAGTCTCCTAGATAAACATTTGGGCAAATGGTCTGCCACTAAACCCTGTATGTTACTCTATAAAACCCATAACACAATAGTTGCATGCCCCGTCCTGGCATGATGTCTAGGGATGAATGAGACAGCGATTGCCCCTGAGGACAGGATCAGGACCCAAAATGAGTTTGATGGGAGAGCTGAAAACAAACGGAACTTCAACAAGTTGAGTCCCTTGAACACCTCGAGTCCCCTCCGGGGTGAGGTACAAATGTCATAAATATATACATACAAATAAATAAACAAATAAACAAGGGGAAGTGTATGGTGCAACACTTCTTCTATACACATAATAAAAGTGAAAAAGGTGTACGTGGCGGAAGTGTCCGCCAGCCTCTGGCCTCCAGAAACATGCTGCAGTTCCAAGTGCTGAGAAGCCTCCAAAGGCACTCCCTCAACTACGGTTGCCACCTGTCCCGTATTATACAGGACGTCCCGTATTTTTGCTCTGAATTTCGTGTCCCGTATTTTCAGCTCCTATCCCGTATTGACAGGACAGGACAGGTGGTAGCAGGAGGCGAGGCCGGGCCAGCAGTGAGGAAGGAAGGGAGAACTCTACGTGAATGCCCGGTAGCTGCCGCTCTCCCCACACAAACACCGGGCCTGGTCCGGCTTACTCACCCGACCCAACAGCGCTGCCATCTTGGCGCCTTCCCTGGCTGCTCTAGTGCTCCCTCTAGAGCAGGGGTGGGCAATTACCGGCCCTCCAGGTGTTTTGGACTTCAACTCCCAGAAATCTTGGCCAGTTTACCAGCTCTTAGGATTTCTGGGAGTTGGTCCAAAACACCTGGAGGGCCGGTAATTGCCCACCCCTGCTCTAGAGCATAAAGAGAGGTGGGCGCAGAAGGGGAGCAGAAGGGGGAGGGGGTGATTTGGTTGCGTGCGCCGGGAGTGACGGACTGAGACGGGCCTTCCTGGAAGGAAGGGCGGGCGGAAGGGGCAGGGCGGCGGCGGCAGGAAGCGCTCGCGGAGAGAGGAAGCCAAAGTGAGGTTCGCGTACATGGCCGCTTCCCTCTCGGGGCTGCTGGGGATTCTGGGCCTTGCGTAACGGTCGCTGCGGCGGTGGCGGAAGGAGTTTCTGCATGGGAGGGGATGAGGTGCCAGGTCCACAGAGCCAGCGGTGGGAGGTTTCCCTGGGAGCGTGGGAAAAAGAGAAGGCCATGTGAATCATAACCTCAGTTATGTTTTACGAAGTGTCCCTTATTTTTTGTGGGAAATCCCGTATTTTTAGATAAATGTCCCTTATTTCTTATATTTTATTTATTTATTTATTTATTTATTTATTTTATTTATTAGACTTGTACGGCGCCACTCCCAAGGGCTTGGGGCGGCTTACAACACAGATAAAACAGATAAAACACAGTGCATAAAAACAATAAAAAGTTCGGTGGAACACAATAGGCCATGGCGAGATTTTTCTCACAGGCAGTCAAAGGCCTGCCTAAATAGGAAGGTCTTACATGCTCTGCGAACAGGGGCGGCCCGACCTAATTTGGGAGGGTACGCAAAGAAATTTTGTCCCCCCTCCCCCGCCGCCATGTCACTCACCGCCGCCGCCACGCCCACATCGCCGCTGCTGCCGGCCCCATCGGCCGCGGCACACCTCCGCGGCGCACCTTTCTGCCGGCCGCGCATGCGCAGAAGCACCTACAGGTGCTATAGCGCCTGTAAATGTTTCTGCGCACGCGGATGTACGAGCACGCGCACTTGCTCCCAAGCGCGCCTGCCGCTTGGAGCCAGCGCATGCGTGCAGTGCAGGTTTTGCGCATGTGCGCTGGCTCCAAAGCGGCAGGCGCGCTTGGGAGGGAGTGCGCATGCTAGCGCCTGTAGGTGCTTCTGCGCACGCGCGGACGGCGGCGCAGGGCAGTGCGGCGGCGGTGGGGCGCGGAGTCGGCGCGGCGGCGCCCTCCCAGCCGGTGGTGCCCTCCCAGCCGATGACGCCCACGCGACCCGTAGGTCGCGGAATCGCTGGGGCCGCCCCTGTCTGCGAAAAGCATTCAGATCTCGGAGAGCATGGGTCTCTGGAGGCAGTGTGTTCCACAAAGTGGGAGCAATGATGGTAAAAGCTCGCCGCCTAGTTGAAGTGAGGCGAAAGGATTTAACAGAGGGAATGGTTAGAAGGTTCTGGTTTTCAGAGCGGATTGATCTCGGGGGGTTGTATGGAATTAGGCGATCCCGTAAGTACACTGGCCCCAGACCATATAAGGCCTTGAAAGTTAGAACTAGCACCTTGAAAGTGACCCGGTGTTCGATCGGTAGCCAGTGCAGATCACGCAAGATTGGAGTTATGCGGCACGTCGTGGGCTCCCCCGCGAGTAGCCGGGCTGCAGCGTGCTGCACAAGCTTCAGTTTCCGGATTACGGACAATGGAAGGCCGATGCAAAGAGCGTTACAGTAGTCCAATCTTGAGATGACCGTGGCTTGGATTACCGTGGCTAGATCGTTCCGGGACAGATAAAGGGCCAGATGCTTCGCCTGCCGCAGATGGAAGAACGCGATTCTGCTGACGGTGGAGACTGAGTCTCCATAGACAGCAGAGGGTCCAACTGGACACTCAGGCTTTTTACAGATGATGACGGGCGTAGTGCCTCGCCATCCAGGGTCGCCAGTTGGATGTTCCTATCGCCCGGATAACCCAGCCAAAGGATCTCCGTCTTTGCCGGATTCACCTTCAACCTGCTGGCTCGCAGCCATCCAGTGACGGCCTCAAGGCACAGATGGAAATTATTGGGCACAGAGTCCGCCCGGCCCTCTATCCTCAGAATGAGCTGAGTGTCATCAGCGTACTGGTGACACTCAAGTCCAAAGCTACGTACCAGTTGAGCGAGTGGTCGCATGTAGATGTTAAATAACAAGGGGGAGAGGATGGCCCCCTGAGGAACCCCGCAAAGTAGAGGGGAACCCCCCGGAAACCAGCCCACCCCTCTGCACTCGTTGCTTCCGATTGTGGAGGAAGGAGGACAGCCAATTCAGATCCTATCAACAGCCTCTGCGTCCAGCAGATGGAATCGATCAAAAAGTGGCAACCCTAATACTAGGGATATTCACAGAGATATTCACTGAAAAACAAGATGTGCTGGAGGAGGCTGTCCCTCCCACAAAAACAAAGTTTGTGGAGTTCAGGAAACTTTTCCCATGTTTTCATGATGCCCCCGGTGGCGCAATGGGTTAAACCCTTGTGCCGGCAGGACTGCTGACCGAGACGTCAGCGGTTCAAATCCAGGGAGAGTGGGTTGAGCTCCCTCTGTCAGCTCCAGCTCCCCATGTGGGAACATGGAAGAAACCTCCCACAAAGATGGTAAAATATCAAACACCCTTATGGAATCCCCTGGGCAACGTCCTTTCAGACGGCCAATTCTCTCACACCAGAAGAGACTTGCAGTTTCTCAAGTCACTCCAGACATAGGGGGGGGGGGAGATAGAACCAATGAGGAAATGACATTGATAACCCAAGAGCAAAAATTGTGTAACATAGGGTAATAATACAAACTCTAGACTATGTTTCATCACCAGGATCCCTTTCCCATGGGAATAAAGGCTTTCCTTGAAGGTTCACTGTGCGTCACCAGGACCCTGAACGTGCCATAACACTCACATAAAGCGTTGCACAGGGACCTCCATTGCAAGACCCCCTCCTTGTCTTTCTAGGCATCTCAGGGAACATCATGCGCCCATTGCGCTTGTCCCTCGCTGGGAAAATGGAGCAAGACACAGACTCCATGGGACGCCTGTCTGACGTGGCCCCAGACAAGAGAAACAATGGCATTCAATGGGGGTTCCAGGGAGAACAGCCAGCCCAGCAGCATCACAATTCAATCATTCAGAACCTCGATGACAGTGTCTGAGTGAGGTCGTAACGCAGACAAACATAGGTACAGGCTGTCCCAGAGTTAGAAACATCTGACTGACAAATACATAAATAATAATAATAACAATAATAAAACTTTATTTATACCCCGCCACCATCTCCCCAAAGGGGACTCGGTGCGGCTTACATGAGGCCAAGCTCAATAACACATATTAAATAACACAAAGCAAAAAAATAAAACAATACAATCAATATAACTCAGATAATATCAGACAATTTAAAAACATGGCCGGGCCAGATGTAATGTCTTAAAAAATTGAAATAAATGAACACTGGACGCCAACACTGGCAGCATTTGACACAGTGGTCCTCTATTATTGAACATCTATATGCGTCCACTGGCCCAACTGGTGCTTAGTTTTGGTCTGGAGTGTCATCAGTACGCTGATGACACCCAGCTAGTGCTGAGGATGGAAGGCCGGCCAGACTCTGTACCCGATTATTTCCATCGGTGTCTTGAAGCCGTGACTGGGTGGCTACGGGCCAGCAGGTTGGAGGTGAACCCCTCGAAGATGGAGGTCTGTGGCTGGGTTGCCCGGGGGGGGGGGGCGCGCCGGTTGCCAATCATGGACGGCGGGGTGGTTACCCCGTCACCCTTGGTTAAAAGCCTGGACCCTCTGCTGACGATGGAGGCTCAGGTCTCCGCTGTGAGCAGAGCAGCGTTTTTCCATCTGCGCCAGGCAAGGCGGCTGGCGCACTACGTCTCCGGTGACGACCTGGCTACGGTAATCCAGGCCACGGTAATCTCAAGACTGGACTACTGTAACGCCCTTTACATTGGCCTTCTTTCTCGGTAATCCGGAAACTTAAGCTGGTGCAAAACGCTGCGACTCAACTTCTGGCTGGAGTGACACTATCATGCCACATCACGCCAGTCTTGCAGCGTTTGCACTGGCTCCCGATTGAGTGCCGGATTGCCTTCAAAGTGCTGGTGCTAACCTTTAAGGCCTTGCATGGTCTGGGGCCAGTGTACCCGAAGGACCGCCTTTCCCTGCACATTCCCGAGGCCACTACGGTCCATGGACCGAAACCTATTGGAGGTGCCATCTCTCAAGGTCTGCCGCTTATCATCAACGCGGCAGCGCACTTTCTCTGCAGTAGCGCCTGTTCTCTGGAACGCCCTTCCTGAGGAGACCCGATCAATAACTGACCTGCAGGCCTTCAGGAGGGCCTCGAAGACCGACCTTTTTCGACAGGCGTTTAACCTGTAATGCTGCATAGTCCACTCTGGTCTAAAGCTGTTTTTATGTTTTAATCTTTTACTGTGCTTGTGTTGGTTGTTGTTGTAAACCACCCTGAGCCTTCTTGGGAAGGGCGGTATATACATTGAAATAATACATATAAACAGAGGTAGAATAAAACAGGAGGGTTTTAGAGGATAACGTGGGGCAATCAAACCAACAGGTAGTTAAAGTCCTTCTGAGGACACATTGCAAAGAATTGGTCAGAACAGGGCGTTGTTTACTGATCAGGGGCGGTCCTACAAGATAGGCCAAGTAGGCGGCCGCCTAGGGCGCCATCTGGAAAGGGGGCGCCATCCTGGCCGCATGGGGCGCCATCCTGGCTCTGCCGATGTTCCTCAGACAGTGCTGCAGCTGCCTGCTTTTTGACCCCGGCCTTGTGCACTCCGACGCCACTTCTGGGCACGTGCGGAGGTTTTCACGCAGGCGTAGTTGCTCTGGAGCTGAAGTTGAGCGCAGGAGCAACTGCACATGCGCGAAAACCTCCACGCATGCCCAGTAGCTCCCTTGCGCAGAAGCCTGTAAGCAAAGCACTCCCTATCGGGCAGGCAGGGAGTGCTTCCCCTCTCCCTTCGTCTCCGCCGCGTGCGCGCATTTGCGGGGAAGGAGAAAAGAATCAGTGAAGGAAGTGTAAGTGAAGGAATGAATGAAGGGCTTTCCTCCTCCTCCTCTGTGACCTCTTCTCTCCCTCCTTCCTTTATTTCTGTCTAGACCTGAGGGGCCTGAGGCTATGAGGAGTTGTGGGAGTTGGAGTCCAAAACACCTAGAAGGAGGGAGGGCGGGCCCAAGTTTGCCCAGGCCGCGCTGCCTGTATTCGACCTCATTTGAACATTTTGGCTGTTTTTCTATTTACATTTACATTGGGATCCTAATTTTGGACTTATGGGAGACTCCTATGGATTATGAGACGGGTGATAGGTAATATATCACTGGGGGCCTGATTGGTACCTCTGAATGTCTGAGCCTTTCCTCAGACATGTATCTATGTTTAAATTGCTGTACATTGTTGTATTTTAGGGTTTTTAAATGATGTAAGTCGCCCGGAGCACCACTGGTGGAGGGCGACTCACAAATATTAAAGTATTATTATTATTATTATTATTATATTCTGATTTTGATGCATTTACATTGCATCTCTTGTTGATTATTATACAGTTCTGCTTAATATTGTCATACAATATAATACAAATACAATATAACAATAGAATAATGATATATTTTATATTACATGTAATATTACAAACAATATTGCAGTATAGTGGTATTGTACAAAATAGTAATATATAATATTTTATTTTACTTTATTTTGGGTTGAGTTTTATAGGAGTCATGAAAATATTTAGTAGAGGATAATTTTATTTAAATAATGTTATTATTTTATAATAATAATATAATAGAATGTTATATTATATTATAATGTCAATATATTATAATATAATTATATTGTAATGTAGTATAATATAATTATGATATAATATAGTATGAGTATGGTATAATATATTGTATATACATTGATACAATATAATACTACTAATGGTATTGTGATATTATAATTGTATATTTGTTTTACATGGGGGGCGGCAAAATAATGTTTTTTTGGGGGGGCACCAAAATAATGTTCGCCTACCATTTAAAATTACCTTAGACCGCCCCTGTTACTGATTCAGGGAAGGCACATTGGAACAGCCACGTTTTCAGGCTCCTCCTAAAGACTGCCAATGTGGGCACTTGTCTGATATCCTTGGGGAGTGAGTTCCAGAGTTGGGGGGAGCCACTACAGAGAAGGCCCTTTCCTTCGTCCCCACCAATCGCACCTGCGAAGGGGGCAGAAGCAAGAGCAGGGCCTCCCCAGATGATCGAAAAGATCGCCTGGGTTCGTAGAAATGCGGTCACGCAGGTATTCGGGTCCCAAACCGTTCAGGGCTTTGTAGGTAAGAACCTGCACCTTGAATAGGGACCGGAAGATGAACGGCAGCCAATGGAGCTCCTTAAACAGGGGGGTTGATCGCTCCCTGTAAGTCGCTCCAGTTAGTAATCTGGTTGGCACCCATTGGACCAATTGAAACTTCCGGGTCGTCATCAAGGGTAGCCCCACGTAAAGTGCATTGCAGTAGTCCAATCTGGAGGTGACTGGGGCATGGACCACCGTGGCCAGATCCAACTTCACGAGGTACAGACGCAGCTGGCGCATGACTCCTAGTTAAGAACAGGGCTGAGACCACAGGAAGTGAGGGAAAGCTCCCCCTTGGAAGGAAGGGACTCCACTTCTAGAAGAGTTACCCTCATGGGGGAAAGGGCTCTCCACTAAAGATTTCTCTCCAATCCATGTTTCCACAACAAGCCACATTTTCCAAAACCCAAAATCTCAGGGACAGAAAGGAAGGGCAAGTCTCCTGAACTAGGAAATGCCACAGGATGGTTAACCCTTCCCAATGAGCAAGGAGTTTCCCCAGAGGGCTTCTGTTCCTGGGCAGGTGATTGAGAGGGCGGTAGCGGGGCAACTGCAGCAGTTCCTTGAGGACACATCTGGCTTAGGTCCCTTCCAGTCCGGCTTCTGCTTGGGGCACGGGACGGAGACTGCGTTGGTCGCCATTTCAGATCAGCTTCGATGGCAACTGGACAAGGACGGCTCAGCGCTGCTTGTGTTATTGAACCTCACAGCAGCTTTTGATACAGTCGATTACAATCCTTTGGCCCACTGCCTTGCTGTTGCTGGAGTCAGGGGAACAGCCTTGAAATGGCTGTTGTCCTTCCTCCACAACCGGGGACAGCGAGTGGAAAGGGGAGGTATGGTTTCCGAGGGGGCTCCACTTACCTGTGGGGTCCCTCAAGGTGCCATTCTCTCCCCTTTATTATCTAACATCTATATGCGACCACTTGCTGGTCTGGTTCGAAGCTTTGGGCTGGAATGTGATCAGTACGCTGACGACACCCAGCTCGTTCTGAAGATGGAAGGCCAGCCGGACTCCGCACCCTCTTGTTTCCAACAGTGCCTTGAAGCCGTGACTGCTTGGCTGCGTGCCAGTAGATTGAGGGTGAATCCAACAAAGACAAAGATACTGTGGCTGGGCCTCTCGGTTGGTGGGGAGGCCTGACTGCCTAGCTTGGATGGCGAGGCATTATGCCTGGCATCCTCAGTAAAGAGCCTTGTGGTAGTTTTAGACCCGTTGCTGTCGATGGAGGCGCAAGTCTCCAGCGTCAGCATAACTGCCTTTTTCCATCTGTGGCAATCTAGGCGTCTATCACCCTAGCTATCCAGAGATGACCTGGCCGCAGTACTCCAAGCCGCGGTCATCTCGAGACTGGACTACTGTAATGCCCTGTACATTGGCCTGCCCTTGTCAGTGGTCCGGAAACTAAAGCTCGTCCAGAATGCCGCTGCATGACTTCTCACTGTGAGATGTCACATAACACCCACCCTCCAGCAGCTCCATTGGCTTCCGGTCGAGCACTGGATCACCTTCAAGGTGATGGTGTTAACCTTCAAGGCCTTGCATGTTCTGGGGCCGCTGTCTCTGAGGGACCGTCTCATCCCCTCCAACCCCAGAGGTCACTTCGTTCCAAACAAATGAACCTCCTTGAAGTGCTGACCTTCAAAGCAATCCGTCTCACATCGACCCGGTGCAGAGCCTTTTCTGTAGTGGCGCCGTCAATATGGAACACTCTTCCTAGTGATGTACGGGCCATGCGGGACCTTCTCTCCTTCCGCAAGGCCTGCACGACCCACCTTTTCCGGATAGCCTTTGATCGCTAGGCCAGAAATCTTTTTTAAGCTAGTTTAATATGTTTCCTTTTACCTCTGTGTGTTTACCTGATAGTAAGCCGCTCCGAGCCCTCGGGGAATGGCCACGTACAAGTCCAAATAATAAATAAATAAATACTGTCCAAAGCTTATAGATATAATGGCTTGAGGGCTCTGTCTATTTTGTTTATGGTTGTAATGCTTTCTTGTTTACATGTCGTCCAATGCTTTGAGTCATGATCTGGAAGAAAAGTGGGGTAGCGAAAGGTCAAGGTTTCCCCCTGGCATCAAGGCCCGTCGTCTCCGGCTCTGAGACTCTGGCGCTCATCTCCATTTCTTAGCCCAAGAACCGGCGTTGCCCATAGACACCACCAAGGTGACGTGGCCAGCACGACTACATGGAGTGCAGTTACCTTCCCGCAAAAACAGTACCTGTTCATCTACACACATTTGCATGTTTTCGAACTGCTAGGTTGGCAGAAGCTGGGGCTAACAGCAGGAGGTCATGCCACTCCCCAGATTCGAACCGCCGACGTTTCGGTCAGTAAGTTCAGCAGCCTTGAAAAACGGAATAGAATTAATTAAATAAATAACAATATGTGATTATCCTGCTCCATGAGGGCCAGTGCGGTCAAGTCAGATACGGCGATGCTCTCTCGGAGCCCTTTCTCATAACTAATGGAGTGAAACAAGATTGTGTTCTTGCACCAACCCTATTTACACTCTTCTTCAGCATGATGCTCCAAAGGGCTACGGCAGACCTCGAAGAAGGAGACAGCATATATATACGCTATCGTACTGATGGCAGCTTCTTCAACTTAAGCCGCCTGAGGGCTCGCACTAAGACTCTCAACTATCTAGTCCGTGAGCTACTTTTTGTAACGATGCTGCCCTTGTCGCCCATTCAGAAGCAGCCCTGCAGCGCCTCACATCCTGCTTTGCAACAGCTGCAGAGCTGTTTGGGCTGGAAGTCAGCCTGAAGGAAACGGGAGTCCTCTACCAGCCCACACCACAGGAAGAACACCATCACCCCCACGTCAGCATAGGCACATCTGTGCTTAAGTCCATTCGGCAGTTCACCTCCCTGGGAAGCATCATCTCTTCAGACGCCAAGATCGACAAAGAGATCGATCACAGATTATCAAAGGCATAGAGTGCATTCGGAAGGCTTCACAAAAGAGTCTGGAGCAACAAGCACCTGAGGCAAAGCACCAAAATCAGTGTGTACAGAGCTATCGTACTGTCCATTCTCCTCTATGGGTCTGAAACATGGGTCAACTATCGCCAACACCTACGACTCCTCAAATGCTTTCATCAGCGCTGTCTTCGCACAATCCTAAGTATATACTGGACCGACTATGTGAGGAATGTTGCTGTCCTTGAGCAAGCAGGGGTCACCAGCGTCGAGACCATGCTATTGAGGAAACAGCTGCGCTGGGCAGGGCACGAGGTCTCTAGGATGGAGGGCCACCGCCTCCCACAGATACTACTCTATGGTGAGCTCGCCACGGGTCAGCGCAAGAGAGGCGCCCCCAAAAAGAGATATAAGGACTCCCTGAAACAACACCTCAGGCTCGGCCAGATTGATCACCAACAATGGTCCACCCTGGCCTCACATCGGGAGGCATGGAGACGCACTCTCCACAATGCTGCGGCCTCTTTTGAGAAGACACGCCAAACGGGTCTCGACAACGCAGAAAGAACCGCAACTTGGAAACAACATCGCCCAAGGAGACTTTCTGCCGTGCTTTCTGCAACCGGACTTGCCTATCTCAGATTGGCCTTTTTAGTCATCAACGCGCTTGTAGAAAGCGTGGGAGGAGTCCTTCCTAAGAATCCTCGTTCGCGAAGTAATGCCGAGATGTGTGTGTATACATACTGGTTTATACTGGTGTCTACTGCTGGTGGCGCAGCAGGTTAAATCGCTGAGCTGCTGAACTTGCTGACCGGAAGGTTGGCGGTTCAAACGCGGTGTCAGCCCCAGCTCCTGCCAACCTAGCAGTTCAAAAGCATGCAAATGTGAGTAGATCACTAGGTACGGCTCTAGCAGGAAGTTGGTCACTGTGGCGTTCTCTCTCTTCGTTGTGTTGTTACTTCCAAGTCTCTTGTTGTGATGCCATTTAGTGGGTTTGTTTCTTTGTGTTGGGGGAAAGGGAAGGGCCTGAGGCTGCGAGGGATTCTGGGAGTTGGAGTCCAAAACCCCTGGAGGGGAGGCCCAGGTTGGCCCAGGCCTTTTCTACACCGTGGAATTGTTTGACACCGGTTTCACGGCCCAGCTCTCTCTCCCCGCTTGGCACTCTGCATATGCCCAGGAGCCCTTCGCCCACCGCCTTCCCAGAGGAAGAGGAAACCCCGGCTGCGAGGCCCTGTTACCTTCCCGGCCTGCGTGGCTCCAACCGGGCCTCCGCGGTGGCTCCTTACAAAGGCTCCTGCGACGCTCTTCTGTAACGGCCTCTCCGATTGGCCGAGCGCGGTCACGAGAGCAGACGGGTGCCAAGCCGCCAAGCACGACGGGAAACGTAGTCTTGCTGTCGCTCTCCAGTGCTTCCGGGTTCTTTTTAAAGGACCAGTCTCCAACTGGGGAGGCTTTGTTTTTCTTTTCTTAAAGGGCCAGTGTCCGATTAGGGAGGCTTTGTTGTTGTTTTTCTTAAAGGGCCAGTCTCCAACTGGGGAGGCTTTATTTTTCTTTTCTTAAAGGGCCAGTCTCCAACTGGGGAGGCTTTGTTCTGAACCAGGCCTGGGCAAACTTCGGCCCTCCAGGTGTTTTGGACTACAACTCCCACAATTCCTAACAGCCGGCAGCCAGAAGGGACGGAGAGATTCATCTATCTATGCTGATGATCGTGCCATCACCGCTCAAGCAGGAAGCTTTCAGATGGTTGCTCTCCGAAGCTTTAGGTGGTCTTACTGCCTATTACAGGGGAAATAGTTTGTATTTATGTAGTTATATTTATATGCCGCTTTATCTCTCCTATACGAAGGCTCTCTTCTGCAACGCTGGATAATGGAGGAAGGCAGGGAGTTCCAGAGAAACATCTCTTTCTCCTTTGACTAGCTATACCCCTCACGCGTTGCTGTGGCCAACCTTCCCTCCCTTTCTCTCCTTCCTTCCTCCCCTCCCTCTTTCCTTCCTTCCCTCTTTTTCTTTCCCCCCTTCTTTCTTCCTTCTCTATCTGTTTCTTTCCTCCCTTCCATTGCTCTTTGGTTCTATCTTTCCTTCTCTTTCCTTCCTTTCCTCCATCTTTCTCTATTTCCTTCCCTCCCTCCCGCTTTCCATCCTTCTTCCTTCCCTTTCACTTTTTTATTTCCTCTTTCTCCTCTACCTTTCCTTCCTTCTCTCCCTCCTCCCCTTTCTTCCTTCTGTGTATGTTTTGTGTGTGTATGCATATCTTCTCTTAGCGTTTCTTCGCAAACGAAGATTCAGGAAGGACTCACCCCATGCTTTCTACAAGCGCGTTGATGATTCAGAGGTTGGATGTGTCCTTCGAGCCTGTGCAATGGATTTTTCTGGTGGAGTGCAGCGTGCACAGAACTGGCCTCACCCTTTAAACCAAAGGTTCGTCTGCCGGGGCCTAGCAAGCTTGGACGGTGGCAGTGAGGTCCTCAGGTCGTAGGTTTGGTTCGAGTTTCCTTCTCTAGATGGTTGACCTTACAGGGTTAGACGAGCACCATCTGCCCGGGTTTGGAATCAGAGTTTTCCTTCTCTTAGGATGGTTGCCAAAAGGCTAGAGAGCCCATCCTGCCCTTTGACGCTCTTTGTCAGGCCCTTCGGTTGTGACCTGTCTGGCATGGGAGGCCCTACCGGTGGCTATTATGCAACCATCAGCATAGCTCACAACTTCATTAGGGTATGCAAGCCTCTCCCCCACGACAAGGGGGCGCCAACGCAGAGAATATGCATATATACAGTATGTGTATGTATATATGTGTGTGTGTAAATGTGTTTGTGTATATATATGGTTTTGTACATGTGTTGTAAGGGTTTTTTGGTTTTTAAGTCTCTTCTGCTGTTTTTCAATGTTTGTTTTTTATGAGCGATGGACACTCGTTGGCCTGGTAGGGATGTTGTTTCCAAGTTTGGTGTCAATTCGTCCAGTGGTTTTAGAGTTATGTTAACGAAACATTTTTTTATTTATATAGATTCTAAAGCCTTCGACTGTGTGGATCATAATAAATTGTGGCAAGTTCTTGGTGGTCTGTATGGGGAGACCAAGCCCCCTTGCCTGTCTCCTGAGGAATCTGTATAATGACCAAGTAGCAACAGCAAGAACGGACCACGGAACAACCCAGTGGTTCAAGATTGGGAAAGGCGTGCGGCAGAACTGTCTACTCTCACCCAACCTATTCAACTTGTCTGCAGAAGACATCATGAGATGTGCGGGGCTTGATGAACCCAAGGCTGGAGTTAAAATTGCTGGAAGAAACATTAACAGTTGCTTCAAACGATGGGAGATTTATGTCCCTAGAAGGTGGCACCCATGGAAAGAAGGACTCAGAACTGCTCTCAGTCCACAGGAAGGGGGTCAGGGGAGTACGGTGCCATCTCTACGCAGATGACACCCAGCTCCACTACTCTTTTCCATCAGATTCCAAGGCAGCCCCATGGATATTGGACCAGTGCCTGGCCACTGTGACGGTTTGGATGAGGAGGAACAGGCTGAGGATCAATCCCGATAAGACAGGTCCTCCAGGTCAGTCACGCGTCTGACTGGGGTATTGGGTGGCAACCTGTGCTGGACGGGGTTACACTCCCCCTGAAGTCACAGGTCTGCAGTTTAGGGGTTCTCTTAGATTCAGCGCTGACGCTTGATGCTCAGGTGTCAGCGGTGGCTGGGAGAGCCTTCGCACAGTTAAAACTCGTGCGCCAACTGCGACCATACCCCGTGAAGTCTGACTTGACCACGGTGGTCCACGCCTTGGTTACCTCTAGATTGGATTACTGCAATGCGCTCTACGTGGGGCTTCCCTTGAAGACGGCCTGGAAACTTCAACTCGTCCAACACGGCTGCCAGATTAATAACCGGGGCAGGTTACAGGGAGCGGTCGACCCCCCTGTTTAAAGAGCTCCACTGGCTGCCCTTTATTTTCCGAGCCCAATTCAAGGTGCAGGTGATTACCTATAAAGCCCTAAATGGTTTGGGACCCGCCTACCTTTGTGACCGTCTTTGGAATTCCCTCCCGGGAGAGATCAGGAATGCCCCCTCATTGGAATCCTTCAGAAAGCAACTAAAAACCTGGTTCCATCTGGCCTTCGGAGATTAGGCTCCCCAAATGCCCCCGTTTCTGCGAGTCCTTTCCCCCCCCCTATGTGACCCTTTGTGTTTCGACCCTACTCCAGTTATCTCCCCAAAGTTTTTAAACATTCTATATGTTCAAGTGGCCCGCCCTGTCGTTTGTTTTAGATTCACCTGTGCTGTCGTGTGTTCACAGATGTATTTTGTGCTTATTGCTTTTATTGTGTTTATTGTTTTTTGATGTTGATATTTTGTGATGTGTTGTTTGGGCACGGCCCGATGTAAGCCGCTCCGAGTCCCCTTTGGGGAGATGGGTGCGGGTTAGAAATAAAGTTTTATTATTATTATTAAATCTTTACTGAACGGCCTTCGTATATGCCATGGGTTTCAAACTGCAAATTTATACTCTTTTTAGTGTTGAGTTTTGTTAAGAGAAGAAAGCAGGATCTAAATAAATATCATAATAACCGTAATGATTTCAGGGGAAGGACCTGGCAAAAGCACCTCTGAGTATCCCTTTCCTATGCAATTCCATGGATCGTTAAGTCGGAAGGCAGAGAGACACAAATGCCGTCGGTACCTTCTCAAATTCAGGAAAAAAAAGAAGAATCATTTCATCCGCTCCCTTTTGGGATTACTTTAGGATGCTTTCTAAAATGTTCCTTCTAGCCATGAGGTCATTTGTCCCTTTGGATTATGGATGGCTTTTTGTCTCAGGTGGGACATTTAAGGCAAGGCAAAGTCCACTCCCAGCTCAGTAGGGATCCACACGTTTCTTTCAAGCCTACAGAGAAATGTTTGTGGGAATGGCAAAAGCAAGCAAAAATATTAAAGATGGAATTGGCAAACTCACGTCTTTTATTAACATCCGCAAACTTCGAAACAAACTTTATCAAAACACATCTGTCTCAATTGAGACCAAAATGGGTTGCGGTTTTGGAAACAAAAGAAGTTTGGACAGAAAACACCTCGTCGTCCTTCGCCCTCCTTTGTTAAATCCCGTCAATAGGATTTCATTTCGTTTACGGATCTCTTCACTAAGAATGAGCCCTTTAAAAACTGTCAAGCCTGGCAGACGCTGAAATTAAGGAAAGGGCTGATGAAACCAACTGAAATATATATATATAATTATTTATTTGGACTTGTACGCGACCACTCCCCGAGGGCTCGGAGCGGCTTACAGTCAAGTAAAAACACAGAGGTAAAAGCAAACATATTAAACTAGCTTAAAGAAAGATTTCCGGCCTAGCAATCAAAGGCTAGCAGGCCTTGCGGAAGGAGAGAAGGTCCTACATGGCCCGTACATCGCTTGGAAGAGTGTTCCATATTGACAGCGCTACTACAGAAAAGGCTCTGCGCCAGGTTGATGTGAGACGGATTGCTTTGAAGGTCGGTACTTCAAAGAGGTTAATTTGTTCGGAACGAAGTGACCTCTGCGATTGGTAGGGGAGGAGACGGTCCCTCAGATACAGCGGCCCCAGACCATGCAAGGCCTTGAAGGTTAACACCATCACCTTGAAGGTGATCTGGTGCTCGACCGGAAGCCAGTGGAGCTGCTGGAGGATGGGTGTTATGTGACATCTCACTGGGGTTCCAGTGAGAAGTCGTGCAGCGGCATTCTGGAAGAGCTTAAGTTTCTGGGTCACTGACAAGGGCAGGCCGATGTAAATGGCGCTACAGCAGTCCAGTCTCGAGGTGACCGTGGCTTGGAGCACCGTGACCAGGTCGTCTCTGGATAGGTAGGGGGCCAGACGCCTAGCTTGCCGCAGATGGAAAAAGGCGGTTTTGCTGACGCTGGAGACCTTGGGTTGCTGTGCATTTTTCAGGCTGTCTGGCCATGTTCCAGAAGCATTCTCTCCTGACGTTTCGCCCACATCTGTGGCAACCATCCTCAGACGTTGTGAAGTCTGTTGGAAACGAAGTGAGGTTTATATATCTGTGGAATAATGTCCAGGGTGGGGGAAAGAATGTGTGTCTATTGGAGGCACGTGTGAATGTTGCCATTGACTACCTTGATTAGCATTGAATGGCCTTGCGGTTTTTGAACCAACTGGGCACAGCATATTCTTTGAGAGCACAGAAATGTTGGACTGCTCTAACAACTACCACGTCAGAATACGCAGAGAAGGGACTGAAATCCACAAGACAATTTCCACAGAAAGGAGGAAACCATGAAAATGAACAAAATCTGGCAACCAGTATTTGAAAAAGTCAAAAATCAGGACAGTGAATATAGAACCACATTCAAAAAATGGGGGAATTCCAGAGAAGAATCAATCAGGGCCAGCTAATCACCTCCCAACAAAGGATTCCCCCAGGCAGTAAACCGCCAGACCTTGAAACTGAAAGGCTAAGCAATGCTCATCAAGCTGGCCAATGGAAACATTCACACCTGCCTCAAACAAACAAGAGTTTTCTCCCACCCTGGACATCATTCCACAGGTATATAAACTGGTCCATGAGATCCCAGTGTGTCGGAAGCAAATGAACGAATAAACAACATAAACCCCACTTGCATAGTGTCCAACAGACCCCTCAACTTCTGAGGATGCCTGCCGTAAATGTGGGCAAAACGCCAGGAGAGAATGCTTCTATAATATGGCCAGACAGCCCGAAAAAGGCACAGCAACACAGCGATTCCGACCATGAAAGCCTTTGACAAAACACTGAAATAGTTTTGTCAGCCCAGTTTTCTTTAGCGCCACTTTAGGACAGCAGAGAAGAAACTCCCATTGAAAATGCCAGACTGGTATCCATTCATTTTCTCATCCTATTTGGACGTCTAATTGAGATGTTGAAAAGCATCCAACTTTCAGAAATACCCGGGAGCCCTGATTTCGTTCCTTTCCTCTTCACCCCCTTCAAATAATGCATTGCTTTCTAAAGGTGTTAAAGCTTTAATTGTCTTAAACAGGTGTCCAAATACACAGAGAAAGAAAGAAAAAGAGAATCTAAGGTCAGCAATCGGCATGGACAAGACGCAAGAAACCTTCTGGTTTTAAACTGAACGATATTGACAAGCCGTGGGCTCCTCCTGTGTCGACGCAGCACTAAACTCACCCCAAACCTCTCTTCTGAATGAAATCCCAGAGGTCAAGGTGATAGTCAGAAGATATGTTTACGCCATGGCCGGATTACCCATAAGGCCAACATAGGCCATGGCCTAGGGGAGCATGCCGAGGAGGGGCGCAGATCACGGACCAAAAAAACCCAAACTGGTCCGTGCCCCTCTTTCCCCCTTTCTCATGCCCCTCCTCGCTCCTTCTCCCGGCAAAGTCTCTCGCTCTCTGGGCTGCCCGCGGGTCTCTGGCTGGCCTGATCTCCTGGCTCCCGGGGAAGTTGTCTCCATGGCAACTCGCCCGGCTCCACCGGCGGTAAACTGTAAATTCCTGCAGCCAGAGCCGAGCGGCAGAGTCCGGGAGAGGGCGGTGGGAGGGAGGGGAGAAGGAGGCAACTAGAAGAAAGTAAAGAAGAGAGGGAGGGAGGAAGAGGGGAGAGAAAGGGTGTTGCTTGGGTGGACCTCTCCCAAGTCCCCAGCACAAGACCACACCAACCCAGGCTCGCTCCTGCACTCTCGGACCAAACCGGGGCGGCCTGCTAGGCCAAAGGGAGCCGCGGGAGGGAGGGAAGGATCAAGGCCAGGGTCTGGCTCTCCTGCCTTCGGGAGCAGCCGAACAAAAGCCTCACAAATCCCAACCTGAATCCTCCCTCGCTCTGCGGGAGTGCACGCCAAGCGGACATCTCTCTCTCACTCTCGTGCGTGCCTTTGGAGCGAGTTTGCACCCGCAGCGCTCTCCCCAAGCCTCCCGAGGAGACCTTCAGAGCACAGCAGGGCTTTCCAGCCGGTGGGAATGGGGACCTTGGAGGTGGCAGGATGGTGCCTACTCGCCTTTCTCTTCTACTCCGGAGGCACCATGGCGAAAGTCAGCCAAGTGTGGGTCTGAGTGGTGTGTGTGTGTGGGGGGGGGATTAGAGGTTGGCTTAAAGGGGGCGTAATTCCAAAGTGTGGCCTAGGGCGCAAAAAGGTGTAAATCCGGGCCTGGTTTATGCAGATTGGAAAAGGCAGCAAGGAGACATAAATGAGAGCAAACTAGAGATGAAACTTTGAACTATGCTTTTATTTTATTCTTTTGGAGCCAGGTCGAGAACTGGCTTTTCTCAGCAGCTGCAGCAGGCGTCGGCAAACATGGGCCCTCCTTAAGCGGCCGAGGGTGAAAAGGAGAGGAATTGAGGCTGTCGAAGGTGAAAAGGACTGAGGCTGCTGAGGAGGAAAAGGAAAGGGACTGAGGCTGTTAGGAATTGTGGGAGCTCAAGTCCAAAACACCGGAGGGCCCAAGTTTGCCCATGCCTGAGCTACAGGATACCGCAACCGCATTGGGCTGCTTACTACAAATCTGAAGCCACCTGGCTGTATCCATTTTGAGATGGCAGCTGCTAATACAGTCGGCGCAATACTATCCCCCCCCCCTTTCAAGATTCACTTGTCCTCTACCCTTGGCAAAGTGTAACGTCCCTATTAGCTCCATTGAGAAGGGAAAAGGACCACCACATTTCCAGGCCCACCCTCCCCATATGTCATAGGGTCACCTCTTTCTGTAAAATATGACACAGTTGGGCTTCTGAACAGCTAAAACTCAATGATCCCTCAATACATTGCTCCACTACAACGAAAGTAGAACAAAGAAGTCAACTCCTCCACTTGGGATGAAGAAATACTACACTTAAGGGGTAAGTTCTCCTTATTTTACTACCTCTTTTTTGTGTTTTCGTCCTCTTTTTTTTTTGCATTCTCTGAAGGCTAGTCAAGGAGGTAGAATACAACGGATTTTTGGCCTCTGAACAACTCACATTTCGCTCGGCTGAAGCAGAGCATCCTCTATACTTCCAGGCCTCATCCGCCCACTGCTACATAAAGCCATATACGAGGAGCAGTCATTAAAGATTTCCCCTGACCCACTTCTATTTATCACGGGAGGCTGAAACTGCACACGTGTAATGATATACGTCCCTATAGGTTCTGTGTCAACTTACAACTCAGAACTGACAACAGTCTTAATTTTACAGGTGCTGGAGTGAGGTTTAATAATGGACCCAGCGGAAGACAGAACAGTCCTCAAATTCCTTGACTTGAAAGGCCGCACACCAAAGGAGACGTTCGATGAGATGAAAGAGGTTGATGGCGAGGATTCCCCATCATAGGATGGAGTCAAGAACTGGCATTGTCCAATGAGGTCGGACTACGGTGCAAACAGCTCCAATTCCAGGGCGACCCTACTCAGCAAGTGGAGGTTGCCATTTTGGGAAATTGCTGCTTAACCATTCTCCACCGAGCCCAAAATGTCAAGGTGAGTGTGAGGTCCGTGGAAAATATCACTCAAGACCATCTTCACATGTATAAGGTTTCCGCTCGCTGGGTCCCCCGGCTGGTCACACCTTTCCAGAACCAGGAATGAGTCTATGAATGCTCTCAGGCTCTCTTGAAATGATGTGCCATGGAAAACAGGAGGACTTTTTCCAACAGACTGATCACACAGAGTGAAAGCTGGTTCCATCACTATGATCCTGAGACTAGAGTCCAGCCGATGTCATGGAAGCATCCTGATTCACGCATGTGCCCAACAAGGTCATGCTCACAGGATTTTGGGACCAGCATGGAGTAGTATGGATGGATTTCCTAGCAAAGGGGACCATGATCCCTGGGGCAGACTACGCTTCACTGCTGTGGACATTGCGGGAGGCCATCAAAACCAAGAGACAATGTGGCATGCTCACCAAAGGTGTCATTTGACCTATACAAGACAATGCACCACTCACAACTCACCTATTGCCCAAATGAAGCATGCTCCTGTGGCTTTGAAATTTGACTGCATCCCTGATTCACCTCACCTCGCACCATGGGACTCCCCCCCCCCCCCTTCTAATAAGGGTGCTATTTTGGAAGGACAAGCATTTCTCCGAAGTCACAACGAGGCTTTTGGAGCAACCTGTCAACTTCTACAAGCGAGGTGTTTACTGTTGCTTAAGAAGAGGGGAGAAGTGTGTGTCCCGAGGTGGCGGCACCCATGGAGAGGCAGACTCATTGCTCACAGCCCACAGGAAGTGGGTCAGGGGAAATCCCTCGTAGCTCTACATGGTAAATCAAGTCAAGCTTACCTCAACTCAAGTCAAAAAGTCCACTAACAGTTAAGACCAAAGTGATTCTCTATTATCTCTGGCGGGGCAAAGAAACGAGAGTGTGGCATGTTTAGTTAAGTCAAAGTCTAACAATGTATTCGAGATTCACATGCAAAAGCCAAAGCCGAAATCATGGTACTTACTCTTCTCTAAGATCTAACTCTTTAAAGTCACACAGATCTTTTTTTTTCCCTGCCTCTTTCAAAAGAAGGAGGCGTACAAAAGCAGAGCGACTCCTGTGAAAAAATATTAAAATCTGCCGAAAGAGTTTACATGATAAAAGGAGTACACGTCAATGTAAAAACGGACAGGTATTTAAAAAGCTGGTTTTGTAAGAATGTGTTAACATTTTAATCATAACAACATCTGAAACCGGGCTGAAGTTCACCAGTAAAGTAAACTCAACAGGGATTTTTTTTTAATATCCCAGGCACCTTCCCACACTGAACAAAAGCAACGAGACAAAAAAAAATGAGGGTTGGATCCAAACGCAGAGAGAGAGAGAGAGAGAGCTCTGTACAACTACTTCCTGTGTGTCAATGACAACTTCCCCCCTTCTGCCACTCTCCTATTTTTAATAATTTAAACAGCTGACAGTAAGGCAAAAATCCACTTGGTTGAAAAATGTCTAGATACAAAATAATGTAAACCAATAAGTTATATTTGAAACCCCAGTATAACAAAAGCGAGAGGAGATGGGACACTTTATACAATAGGCTCTCTCTTTAAAACAGAATTTGTGCACAAGCTGAAGATTGCAACACACAAACCTTCAGGGTTCACACAGTTTTGGCATGTTATTTTGTTTTGTTTTCGTTTGTACAACTTATTTCATATACATTTTTGTTTAAAGTCATACCAGGAATGCAAACTAGAACTGCACGCTACTTACTTCAGTGGAAGAAGAAAAAAAAACCCAAACAAGTTTTGATATTGTGCAATTTCCTGCCCCAGTCTAAAAAGTGGCAGAAATCCCTGCATTGGTTGTGTTTCAAACAAAGATCTTTACGAAACACATCTCGAAAAGAGGAAAAGAAGGCAAAAGTTGGCAGATATCCAGCATCTAGTATTTTTTTTCTCCTTGTGTGTTTAAAAAAAATGTGGACAACAAAGTTTCATGATTAAAAATAAATACTGTTTTGACTTTTGCACTGACTTGATTGGATAGATTGTTTTGAAGTAAACAAAGGATTTACACTGCTCCGTCTATAGCCTCCAAGTCGCCGTTGTTCTGTTCCAGAGTCCTACGCTTGCGCACCCCTCACTGCGTCTCAAAGCCGGCCATCCGGTATCCAGTTTGACTCGTCAAAACACTTCCGTTCTGCCCTTGGGGCGGGGGAGGGGGCGGCGGCGGAGGGGGCGGCACCCCGTAATTGGCCCCCATCCAGGCGGGAGAAGACTGCGTCTGGCTGCAGGGAGGAGAAAGGAGGGAGGGAGGGAGAGGGAGGGAGGGTTTTCAGGCAGGCGATCAGGCCCGGATTACCCATAAGGCCACACTAGGCCATGGCCTATGGGTGCAGGCCTAGGGGGGCGCCAGATCAAGGACCAAAAAAGAATAATTTTCAAACAAACCCGCAACGTGCGGCCGCATGATAACTCTCTCTCTCGGGAGAGGGCGGGGGGAGAGTGCTGCGAGGGGGCGGGGAGGAGGGAATGGCGCCCTCGCCATCGCCCCCGCGTCAAGGAAGGAGAGCGCGCCGCGAGGATGAGGCGGAGGGAAGCCCTGCCCTCGGGGCCGCCCGCTGGCGGGCATGTGCGCGCAGCAGGAGGGCGCCTCTGCCTCCTCCGCCATGTTCCTGGGTGCTGCGCATGACCGGCAGCAGCTGCAACCTCGGCGGGCTTCCCTTCTTTCCTCCTCCTCCTCAGGAGGAGGAAGGAAGGGAAGCTCCCAGGGCCGCTGCCGGCCATGCACGGCACCCAGGAACATGGCGGTGCCCTCCTGCCGCACGCACATGCCCAGCAGCGCCCCGGGGCGGAGCTTCCCTTCCTCCTCCTCCCCGCAACCGCCTTTCGGTCGCGCCGACGAGGAAGAGGCAGAGGGAAGCCCAACCCCCGGCGGCGCTGCCACGCTTGCCCAGCAGCGCCCTGGGGGCCGAGCTTCCCTTCCTCCTCCTCCCCCCCGCGACCGCCTTCCGGTTGCAGTGACGAGGAAGAGGCGGAGGGAAGCCCTGCCCCCGGCGGCGCTGCCGCGCATGCCCAGCAGGGCCCCGAGGGCGGAGCTTCCAAAGTGTGGCCTAGGGCGCCAAAAGAAGGTAATCCAGGCCTGCAGGCGATGGGGTTGAAGCTGGAGTTCAGCAGAGAAGGCACAAGACCTTGCAGAGCTACAATTCCCAGGATCTCACCTCATTTGAGTCAAAATGGTCATTCAAATGGTCAAGGAAACTTACACTATGCGTTGGAAATGATTGGAAAGTATGCCATGCACAGCCTTACTCCAAAAAGAATGCATGCATCAATAGCGCACATGGTTATTGGAGATGATTGGAAGGTACACCTGCAAAACCTTATTCCAGAAAGAGTGCATGCATCAATGACACGCATTGTTGGCAATAGCAACCTCCCAAGCCTCCACTAACTGTTTGTAAATGTGTATAATGGTTAAGCTATATTGTATGTACATTTTGGTTTGCCAGTTTGATTGTACCTCTTTGGTGTGGGAGGGGCTTCAGACACAGGACTCCATTTTTGTTATACAGTATGCCTTTAGACCTCGATGGGAGGTGGATGCAGTTTGTCTCTTTTTACACTTCAGTGAGCACAGCTATACAGTTTGGACTATATCTACATGCTTAACGACATTGGACTATGGACTAATATGCTGAATATATACAAGAAGAGATGTTATTTTTAAACAAGATAATTTTGTTATTGTCTCGAGTGCATGTTTGTTTATTTATTTATTTAATTTACAGTATTTTTACCCCGCCCTTCTCACCCCCGGGAGGGACTCAGAGCGGATATTAAACAAGAGGTTTTTAAGGGAGAGTAAATGGGTAAATTCTGCTTCAAAGAAACAACCATCTTCTGCTAACCCAATACATTTTTGTAGTGGCCTGTCTTTATCCATGGCAGTTCTTCAGTTTAACAGCTGAGTTACCTGTGTGCCATTACATGACTGCTTGTGAATATCACTTGTTCAAAGGGTTGGCTTTTAACAAGGTCATGCTTTTCAAAAGGTGGTCTCCACGTGTTCGTGGAGATCCACATATGCCAAATGGATGTGACATCATTTTTACCTTCTCAATAAGGTTATGGTGCACTTATTTCCAATAGGTTATGGACTTTCCAATACAGGGAGCGGAGTTAAGGTGCCTTGGGTCACCAAACTCAGCCAGGAAAGAAGGAAGTCACACACACAACAGCCTGTCTATCTGTCAGTCTATCAGCAAAAGTATGTATGCATATACGTTGGCTTGTCTGTTTGTTCCACAAAGTCTCCTGAATGGCTCGATGGATCTGGATCCAAATTGGCACACAGACTCTTCATGATCCAATGTTAAACAATTGAGGAACTTAAAAATAAGCCCAACCCTTTGGGGCACAGAGCAAAGGGAAAGGAAAGGGGGAAGAAAAAAAGAAAAAGAAGGGGGAGGGAGGAATGATTGGAGAGAAGGAAAGAAAGAAAAGAAGGGAAAGAGAGGACAAAGGAAGGGAAGAAAGAAAGAAAGAAAGAAAAGAAAGAGGGAGGAGAAAGAGGGGAAGAATTAACTGACAAAGGAAGAGAGGGAAGAAAGAAAATGAAGGGAAGAGAATGAAAAGTTAGTAGCCCTTCTCCCCAGCACCAACTGCTGTTCTGGGCCAGAGTGAAGAGAGGGGGGCAGAAGACAGTTCCACCTTGTCTCTTGTGCTATGCTAATAATATAATATACATACAGTATAATATTTATATTATAATATAATACAATATAATACTACTAATAATACAATATTATAATTATATATTGTATATTACATGCAACAGGCGAAGCGTTTGGCTCCTTATCTCTCACGGAACAACCTAGCCACGGTAACCCAAGCCACAGTCATCTCAAGACTTGACTACTGTAACGCTCTTTACATTGGCCTACCCTTGTCCGTGATCCAGAAATTGAAGCTAGTGCAGAATGCTGCAGCCTGGCTGCTGGTGGGGGATCCTGCGAGCTGCCGTCTAACACCTGTACTGCAGAGTCTGCATTGGCTACCGATTGAACGCCGGATCACTTTCAAGGCCTTACATGGTCTGGGGCCAGTGTACCTTCGGGATCGCCTGATTCCATATAACCCTCCAAGATCACTTCGTTCTGAGGATCAGAACCTCCTTGACGTCCCTAGCATGAAGACTTTCCACTTGACTTCGACAAGGCGCAGGGCTTTCTCAATCATTGCCCCAGTACTGTGGAATACGTTACCACCAGAAACGCGGGCTCTGCAAAACTTAGTTTCTTTCCGCAGAGCCTGCAAGACCCACTTGTTTAGACTGGCCTTTGAAAGCTCATGATCCAATTGTGTTTTATTACTGCTCTATTGTTTTATATTTTTTACTGTATGTTTTACTTATTGTCTGCTCTCTTTGAGCCATGTTGTAAACTGCTCTGAGCCACTGGGAGTGACGGTCTACAAATCCAAATAAATAAATAAATAATATTACAATATAATGGTATAGTACAATATAGTAATATATAATACTGATATTGTACTATTCTACTAATAAAATATATTGTGTGTATATATATCTTGTAAGCCACTCTGAGTCCCCTTCGGGGTGAGAAGGGCGGCATACAAATGCCGTAAACAAACAAATAAATATAAGGAAAAAAAGGTAAGGTGCCTGAGAGAAAGCAAGGGAAGACAAAAGAGAGGGATAAGGTGTATGAGGGAAAGGAGAGGAAGGAAAGAGCGAGCCACGAACAAAAAGCAAACCCAGGCAATGCTAGTATTTAGAAAAGGCTGAATGCCCTCAATGACCCCTCACTTCCCAGATACTACCAACAGCTCCACTGATTAAGAAACGCCGCATGACCAAGACCCACAAGACCAATGGATGAATCAAGCAAAATGTTCACTGGAAGGATCGGTGACACGAACGGCTGCAAGACTGCTGCAAAGATTTGTCAACACAGAGGCCAGATGCAGAAATGACTTACTTAAATCCCTGGTTCCATGTCTGTCCATACATTCCATATGCTGGGACTTGCCAGCCGTTAGGCATGTACTGGCCGATCTGCTGCGCGTTTCCATACCACTGGCCCCACTGACCATAAGGAGGTGGATATCCCACTTGATTCTGCTTAAAAAATTAACATCGGACCATATTAGTGCAACATACTTGTAGGAGGAAAAGGTCTTCCTGCCCCTCAAAGCAAGAGATACTGCGTCCACTCCAAAGTGTGTAAGCTCACACCACTAAGACTGTTAGGGCATTCTGGGTGGGGAAAGGCATCCAGGTTTCTTACCTGTTGGATTGGATTGATCATATCTGGCGTCTCTTTGCCCCAGTAACATTTCACCACGTGTCCTTCTATAGTTGTGCCATTAACCGAAACGATTGCGTGGGCAGCACTTTCATGAGAATTGAACCTGTAAGCGTACCAGGTACTCAGTGAGTCCCAACCCCTCTCTCACAAGGAAATGGCAGAGGCATTAATTCAAAAGCAGGGCTTTCTCAAGTTCCCTTACACTCTAGATTCTTTTATCGAAAACACGTATGACTGGAACTCTGGCCAAGGTTATAATAAAACCTACATCCTTTGAGCCAAGCCTCGGGAGACACTGCATAGAGTAATCCTTGTCCTGAGTCCTACCGATTCCCTGGATGTACAACAAGCTCAAATTCTGTCAGTTGGATCTATGGGCTGAGTTGTACATCAGGCATAAAGGGAGAACCAAAGGAATGGCAATGCAAACTTCCCACCTCACACACACACACACACACACACATATAAAGGAAAACATCTCCGTACCGCACAAAGGAGTATCCTTTATCTGGGAAGACCCGGATTTCCATTATTTGCCCAAATGGAGAAAACGTCTGGCGCATGAGCTGTTCTGCAAGTCAGAAGACAAAAGGTACAAGTCAAAACATATACCATATATACTCGAGTATAAGCTAAGTTTTTCAGCCCCTTTTTTAGGTTGAAAAAGGCCTCCTTGACTTATACTCGAGTCAAGGTTATTACTTTTTACTGTGTTGTTGTTATTATGCTCTATTATTACATTTACATTATTTTACTCTATTATTTGTATTATTATTATTACATTTACTTTCTCTATTTATTATTGTTACATTTATTATTTTACTATTATTATTACATTTACATTATTTTACGCTATTATTTTTATTTTTATTACATGCATTATTTTACTCTATTTTTTATTTTTACATTTACATTATTCTACTCTATTTATTATTACATGTATTATTTTACTCTCTTAATTATTACTGCAAGGATATGAAAGCACATTTACATGGAAGGAGGTTAGAATAATGGTTGAATCAGAGTTGGACAGCCATATCTTAAATTACAGTTTTATGTAAATATTATTATTATTATTTCGATTTATATACCGCCACCCCCCGGAGGCCCGGAGAGGTTTACATTGTAACATCGAAACAATATACACAAAATCAAAGCATAAACAACATACAGTGAACAATTATTTATTTATTTATTTCCACCATTTCTACTCAACCCCCGAGGGGGAACTCAGAGCAGCCTCACAACAGCAACAATTTGATGCCAAAAACACAGTATACATATAATAGAAAACCAAAAACAGTCAGATATAAATACATTAAAATACAGTTAGCATTAAAATACATTATATACATTCACATAAGTTAAAAACAGTATTCCGTCCATAATAGAAGCACCATCCACCGGTTTGCCATTTCAATCCAATCTGAAGTGCTGCATTGTGCTAATGTGCAAACGCCTGGTCCCATAGCCAGGATTTCACTTTTTTCCTGAATGCCAGGAGGGATGGGGTTGATCGTATATCAATAGGGAGTGCGTTCCAGACGGGGAGCCACCACCGAGAAGGCCCTCTCTCTCGTCCCCACCAACCGCATTTGAGAGGTTGGCGGGAGCGAGAGCAGGGCCTCTCCGGATGATCTTAAATTACGAGGTGGGACGTAGTGGCTGATGCGTTCGGACAAGTAAGCTGGGCCAGAACCGTATAGAGCTTTAAAGGTCAAGACCAGCACTTTGAATTGAGCTCAGAATTGGACAGGCAGCCAGTGGAGCTGACACATCAGGGGGATGGGATGCTCCCTGTATGTAGTTCCCGTTAGTAGTCTGGCTGCCGCCCGTTGGACTAGTTACAGTTTCCGAACTGTCTTCAAAGGCAGCCCCACGTAGAGTGCGTTGCAGTAATCTATTCGGGATGTGACCAGAGTGTGGACGACTGTAGCCAGATCAGACTTCTCAAGGTACGGGCGCAGCTGGCGCACGAGTCTTAACTGTGCAAAAGCTTCCCTGGCCACCGCCGAGACCTGGGTTTCGACACTCAGCGATGAGTCCAGGATCACGCCCAAGCTGCGAACCTGCGTCTTCAGGGGGAGTGTCACCCCATCCAACACAGGCTGTAACCCTATGTCCTGTTCGGCCTTTCGACTGACCAGGAGGACCTCTGTCTACCTACCTCAAAGGACCGGCTCCGAGTTAATACTTCCTAAGCACCCAGTTTGCAACAGGTCCCATGAATAGGTGGTAAGACTGGGCTCGATAAAACATGAGTCAAGCCAGATGGGAAATAGCTTTGGACAGAGGCCTCTAAACGGCATGGGGCAGGTGTGAAAGCTAAGACTCCCTTGTGCCTTTGAAGGCCTGATGGGAGTTCGATAACTCCAGGAGCCCGGGCTCTAAAAACATTGAACCTATGGATCCCTCCATTAATGTCATTTTATTGGTATCTATTTTTATTTTGAAATTTACCAGTAGCGGTTGCTTTCCCCACCCTTGGCTTATAGTAGAGTCAATACGTTTCCCCAAAATTTTGAGGTAAAATGAGGTGCCTCGGCTTATATTCCAAGCATTTGGCCCATCATAGGAATATTTAAAGTTAAAGTGAAAGTTGAAAGTGCAATGACCCAGAAGTGTTTATGGACAACGGCTATGTTTTTGTGTGATATGTGATTTTATGTGCTGTGTTTAATAATGTTTAATATTTTATTAGGGGAGGGTCAATTTTGATGTTTTATAATGGGTTTTTTCAATGGCATTTGTATCCCACCCTTCGGGGTTGAGAAGGGTGGGATATAAATACCGCAAATAAATAAATATTCGGTTCAGCTTATACCGTAGTAGTGTTTCCCAACCAGTGTGCCGGGGCACACTAGTATGCCGTGAGCGATCCTCAGGTGTGCCGTGGGAAATTGGAACCTCCAGGAAAGTGGGGGGGGGGGGGGAGTCTAGTGTGTTGAAGTATAAAAACCCTAAGAAACCTACCTCGATAAAGGCACAAAATTACAAACACCCCCCCCCCTTTCTCACACGTTGTCTACTTGGTCTCCCCCTCTCCATGCATTGGGATGGCCCGCCTCCCTTTTTCCAAATAGAGACCTCCTCTTGCCTCCTGGGGGTTCTGTGTGGGAAGTTTGGCCCAGTTCTTTCATTGGTGGGGTTCAGAATGCTCTTTGATTGTAGGGGAACTATAAATCCCAGCAACTACAACTCCCAAATGTCAAGGTCTATTTCCCCTGAACTCCATCTGTGTTCATATTTGGCCATATTGAGCATTCATGCTAAGTTTGGTCCTGATCCAACATTGTTTGAGTACACAGTGCTCTCTGGACATAGGTGAACTACAACTCCAAAACTCAAGGTCAATGCCCACCAAACTCTTATAGCATTTTCTCTTGGTTGTGGGAGTTCTGTGTGGGAAGTTTGTGTCTTTCTGCCACTTCTGCCAGGATATCTATTAGGCATGCTAAAATTGAAACGGAAATCTAATTGATTCGTTAGAAATTCGTAATTAATGGGACTTTTGTTGTTTTACGGCTCGCTGTCGTGAACCCGGAAGTAGACTTCCTTTACGGCACTTCGCGCGCCATTTTTGTATCTGGGCCGTAAAGCATTCGTATGGCCGTTGCCCTTTTTAAGCGTGTTTTGTCATTGGCTGAGGAGAAAGGCCCCCGCGCGCCTCTCTGCCTCTCTCTAGCCTGGATCCAGGCTAGAGAGAGGCGGAGAGGCGCGCGGGGCGCCCTTCCAGCTAAAATATAAGCTGACCCAGGCTTGGGTCGGCTTATATTTTAGCTGGAAAGGCGCTCCGCGCACCCCTCTGCTTCTCTCTAGCCTGGATCCAGGCTAGAGAGGCAGAAGAGGCCAGCGGGCGCCTTTCCAGCTAAAATATAAGCCGACCCAGGCTTGGGTCGGCTTATATTTTAGCTGGAAAGGAGCCATCGCTCCCCCCTCGCCTCTCTCTGGCCTCGTGCATGCACCGGGGCTAGAGAGAAAAGCGAGGGTGGCGAGGGCGCCCGGCGGCCTTGGGGGGATCCCAGTTTGGCCCAATTCTGTCATTGGTGGAGTTCAGAATGCTCTTTGATTGAAGGTGAACTATAAATCCCAGCAACTACAACTCCCAAATGTCAAGGTCTATTTTCCCCAAACTCCATCTGCGTTCACATTTGGGCATATTGAGTATTCATGCCAAGTTTGGTCCTGATCCAGGATTGTTTGGGTTCAGAGTTATCTCACTAAATCACTGTCAATTCCTCCCAAACCCCTCCAGTATTTTCTGTGGGTCATGGGGTTCTGTGTGCCAAGTTTAGTCCAGGTCTGTCATTCATGGGGTCTCAGCTGTGGAAGTCAGAGCTGAATTGGTCGACTAGTACTGCAAATCCCATCATCCATTGTCCATCCTCCCCAAACATATTGTTTTTGTGATTAATCCCTATGCTTTAACTTTGGTCAATTTGTAACAATGAGAATACATCCTGCATATTAGATATTTGCATTAGAATTCATAAGAGTAACAAAATTATGAAGTAGCAACGAAAATATGGATGGGGTCACCACAACATGAGGAACCACTGCATTAATACATATCTCTCTCGGCATTACTTCACGAACGAAGATTCAGGAAGGACTCATCCCACGCTTTTACAAGCGCTGATGACTAAAGAGGCCAATCTGAGATAGGCAAGTTCGGTTGCAGAAAGCACAGCAGAAAGTCTATATATTATACATATATCTTTCTGTTTAATTGCTATTAGGGAAATAAAACGTGAACAAAGGAAGGAAGGAGACAAAGGAAGAAGTAGAGAAGGGGGGAGGGAAGGAAGGAAAGAGAAAAGAAGGGATGGGGAACCAAAGAGCAAAGGAAGGATTGAAAGAAGAGGGTAGAGAAGGAAGAAAGGAGGGAAAGGGAAATAATAAGGGGGAGAATCGTACTTCACTTTCACAATTGTCCTGAGAGCAAGTAGCTACTACCTCTTATATTTATGTTATACATGTACAGCTCCACTTAATTGCACTGCAGAGGCGAAGGGAATGTTCCCCATTGATTTTTGACTGTTTTTGACTTTAGAACCACTTTAGAATTTCGTTAGTACTTAAGTTACATTTTAGAACTTTTTGGAAATTTTTTTGTAAGTCTTTGATATACTAATCAAAAAAAATCCCCCCCCCCCCATTTGATTTTAGAATCCCGATTTTAGGATTCTAAACCAACCCTAACTCTATGTTGTGTTCATCGAAACAGGCCCAGGTTTCACACTGTATAAATTCATTTAAAAACATATTAACTATATGTATTACTGTGCTAGAGTGTCATTTTGTGTCATTTTGGTTGGTGGTGTGCCCCAGGATTTTGCAAATGTAAAAAGTGTGCCGCGGCTCAAAAAACGTTGGGAAACACTGCCGTAGTATATATGGTAATTAAGAGCCTACTTCTTTTGGCTGTTCAAAATTCATGACCCCTCGTACCTGTTAGTCCTGAAGTAACGCCTCCGCAGTATACGGTGCAGTTGCTTGGGCTGGACTGATTCACGACATCATCGTAGGAGAGCTGTTTGGCATTTGCTGTATGAAGAGGGAGATATATATATATATGTGCACCTGATTTTCTCACAAGAAGAAAAAAAAACCACTGGAAGTCCCCCCACTATCAGCAAGATAAAAGAAAACCTATTACAACACATGTAACAAACAAACACAGGTAAAATGCAGATTAAAATGCACAAGTTGAAACTCACAGGATAGCCCCTTTTTGCCGTCTGCACCAGACCTATGAAAGGCCTATTAAAGCAGGGAGCACTGTTTCGGATAGTCACTTCTGATAAGATACAGTTACGTTATAGGTTTTTTTTAATTCGACACTCACACTCGTATGTGCTCTTTGGAGCCGGAGGTTTGCGGGTCGCCCAGTTTGTCCTGATTTGTCTGCCACCAAGCCACTGTCCTCCCATCTGCTGTATCGCATTCTCAGCATCCTGTCCAGAGAAGAGGAAAATACATTTTCAGAGCTAGCTAACCTGAAATACTGTAACAGACATCTCATACAGAAAACATAAACTAATGTTAATTCAGAGCAAAATGTATGCTTGCATTACAGCAGTGGTTCCCAACTTTTTTTTTTTTACCCTGGACCACTTGACTAGGGACCATTTTGACCAAGGACCACTCTCCAACATTTGTACCAAAAGGGTTATGAATCAGTTTTAGTCAACTTTAGACTCGGGGTGCTGATTCAGAAAATTGCATTTGATAGACCACATTGGCTCTAGTTTCTGATATAGAACATATCATCCAGTAGTGGCCATCTGCTTGCCCAAAGAAAACTATATTTAGTAAGCCTCTGCACTGTAAGAGGGTTTGGCAAGACCAGTTAGTATTGTTGCAACGGTGTAATAATGATGAGGCCACAAACCATATTTTCGTTCTTGCAGTCCACTGGTGGCCCATGGACCACAGGTTGGAAACTACTGCATTACAGAGTCAGATTGTAAGCACGCAACAGGTGTGAAAATCACCCATCTTGGGAATTGCAGTGTTTAAGTTCCTTCAGTTGCAAAGTAATTTATAACAGCAGGCTCATTTGTAAGCAGTCCTTTTGGCCACAGATTTCCCCACAGTGATCAAATCACTTAATTGGGCACATGAATGCTTCCACAGCAGGGGTGCTCAGGAAGTCGATCGCAATCGACTAGTTGATCCCAAGCCCATATGAAGTCGATCCCAGCTGGATGGGGCGATTCTGCCCTGCACGCGCACACTCGCCGCTGCGCGCACCTGGGAAGGGGATCCTCCTTGCCTGCGCGCGCTCTCTCAATCTCTTAGCCGCCTTCCTCCTTCCTGCTGCGTGCTTTCATGAAGCAGGAAGTCCCCATCCCTTCCCGCTTCCTGCGTGCGCAGCAGGCACCTCCCACGCACGCAGCAGGACGCACGCTCCTGCTGCGTGCGTGGGAAGGGCTTGCTGAGCACGCCGGAAGCAGGAAGGGATGGCAACGGGAAGGGGATCTTCCTTGCCTGCCCACGAACGCTCTCTCCATCTCCTCGCCGCTGCGTTCACTAAGCTGGAAGTCACCATCCCTTCCTGCTGCGTGCGTGCGCAAGCCCCTCCCAGCAGGATGTGCGCTCCTGACTTGGATGCAACCCTCCCATAGTGACTTCCTGCTTGGCGAACGCAGCGGCGAGGAGATGGTGAGAGCGTTTTTGGGCAGGCAATGAAGATCCCCTTCCCGTTGCCATCCCTTGCTGCTGCGTGCGTAGGAGGGGCCTGCTGCGCACGCAGAAAGCAGGAAGGGGACTTCCTGCTTGGCGAACGCAGCGGTGAGGAGATGGAGAGAGCGTTCGTGGGCAGGCAAGGAAGAAGTCCCACGCAGCTGGAAGGCGGCAGCAGGAGCGCGCACGCACGACAGGTATACCTTTTCAACTTGGTTGTTCATATAGTAGCTCGCATGCTGAAAAAGTGTGAGCACCCCTGTTCCAAAGACATTCAACATGCCTACAACAACCCAACACCCTCATACGAAAAGGGGTACTGAAATGGTTAAAATAAACACAACCCAGGGCCTCTTGGCTTCACAATGATGTATAAGCAATTAGCCACATCAAACCATGTGACATTCCAGTTTCCATCTCAACCACCCATCTATCGCTGAGGCACATTTCATCCCACTCAAGAAGGGGGAAGAGGTCCTACATTTTACCCCAAAAGTACAACACAGGAAAATACCAGGAGAAAACTACAAGGTCATATGCATGTACCAGATCTGCTTCCACCAGGGACAAGCAGGGGATTCGAACATTCCTGTGTTTATTTATTTATTTATTTTATTATTCATGCTTATATACCGCTCCTTCCCAGAGGCTCGGGGCGGTTCACAACATGGTAGCAAATACAATAAAATCAATAAGAACAACAGTTAAAACAGTAAAAACAGTAAAACAATCGCCCCCAGTTGCAATTGAACAAGCCATACCACTGCGGCATGGATTAAATGGAGCACTGCAGCATAGATTACATGGAGCACTAAGTGTTGAAGGCCTGTTGAAATAGGGTTGTTTTACAGGCTCTTCGGAAGGCCAAAAGCTCCCTAAGAGCCCAGACATTGTCTGGCAGAGCATTCCAAAGTGTAGCGGCTGCTACAGAAAAAGCTCTTTGTCGAGTCAAAGATAAGTGATAGGTTCGGATGGGGGGAACCTCTAGTAGGTTTTGATCTTTAGATCGTAGTGATCTCTGGGAAACATACGGAGAGAGACGGTCCCTCAAGTACACAGGCCCCAGACCATATAAGGCCTTAAAGGTTAAAACCAGCACTTTGAACGTGATCTGGTACTCCACTGAGAGCCACTGCAGCTGCTTCAAGATGGGAGTTACGTGGCATCTGGCCGGAGCCCCGGCGAGCAAGCGAGCTGCAGCATTATGAACCAGTTTAGGAAGGAAGGCCAATGTAGAGGGCGTTACAGTAGTCCAGTCTCGAGATGACCATCGCCTGGATCACCGTGGCCAAGTCGCCCCCCAGAGAGAACATAAGAACATAAGAACATAAGAAGAGCCATGCCGAATCGGACCTCAGCCCATCTAGTCCAGCATTCTGTATCACACAGTGGCCCACCAGTTGTACACGGGGATCTCGAGCAGAAGGGAGGGCAAAACCCTGACCTGCTCCCGACCCCCCACAACCAGTACCCAGGGAAATCCTGCCTACCTCAACCCACTCCGAGGTGGCATTTGGATGTCCTTTTCAGTAACTACCGATACACTTGGTATCCATGAATCTGTCTAATCCTGCCTTGAAGCTGTTCAGGCTGACCGCTGTCACAACCTCTTCTGGAAGTGAGTTCCATAACCCAATGACCCTCTGGGTGAAGAAATATTTCCCTTTATTAGTCCTAATTTTCCTACCTTGGAGCTTCAGGGAGTGCCCTCTAGTACTAGTGTTTTGTGACAAAGAAAATAGTTTTTCTTTATTCACCTTTTCTATCCCATGCATGATTTTATACACTTCGATCAAGTCACCTCTTAAACGCCGTCTTTCAAGGCTGAAAAGACCAAGGCGTTGCAACCTGGTTTCATAAGGGAGCCTCTCCATCCCTTGGATCATTCTTGTTGCCCTTTTCTGTACCTTTTCCAGTTCCGTTATATCCTTCTTAAGGTGCGGAGACCAGAATTGTACACAGTACTCCAAATGTGGCCTTACCATCGATTTGTAGAGAGGTAATACAACATTTGCCGACCTATTTTCGATTCCCTTTCTGATCATGCCAAGCATAGAATTTGCTTTTTTCACTGCTGCAGCGCACTGGGTAGACATCTTCATTGAGCTGTCCACCAAAACCCCAAGATCCCTTTCCTGGTTTGTCTCGGAAAGCTTTGACCCCATCAATTTGTAGGTGTAGTTGGGGTTCTTTGTCCCGATGTGCATGACTTTACACTTGTTTAGGTTAAAATGCATTTGCCACTTCGTTGCCCATTCACTCAATTTCGAGAGATCTTTCTGGAGCTCTTTACAATCAGTTTCATTTTTAACTACCCTGAACAATTTAGTGTCGTCTGCAAACTTTGCTACCTCAGAATTCACTCCTACATCCAGATCATTAATGAATAAATTAAAAAGTAACGGACCCAAAACTGAACCTTGGGGTACGCCACATCTCACCTCTTTCCACCCAGAGAAATGTCCGTTTATTACCACCCTTTGTTTCCTACAGTTTAGCCAGGTTCCAATCCAGGACAAGACCTGTCCCCTGATTCCATGGCTGGAGAGCTTGTTTAGGAGCCTTTGGTGAGGGACTTTGTCAAAAGCCTTTTGAAAGTCAAGGTAAACAATATCAATTGGGTCCCCTTTATCTATGTGTTTATTTACACCCTCAAAGAATTCTAACAAGTTAGTAAGACATGATTTGCCTTTGCAGAAACCATGTTGGGTTTTCTTTCAGCAATGCCTGTTCTTCTATGTGCCTAGTAATTTTTTCTTTAATAATGGTTTCCATCACTTTGCCTGGAACTGAGGTTAAACTGACTGGTCTATAATTTCCTGGATCACCTCTGGATCCTTTCTTGAAGATCGGTGTTACATTTGCCTCCCTCCAGTCCTCGGGTACAGTGCCTGATCTTAGAGAAAGGTTATATATCTTAGCTAGAAGTTCAGCAATTTCACACTTGAGTTCCTTAAGAACTCTGGGGTGGATGCCGTCTGGACCTGGTGATTTGTTGACATTTAGTTTAGTAAGGCATTTGAGAACATCCTCCTTGTTTATCTCTATCTGTTTTAATTCTTTTAATTCCCTCCCTGAGGTAGGGTGCCAGCCGTCTAGCGTGTCACAGATGGAAAAATGCAGATCTGCTGACCATAGAGACCTGGGCCACCTGGACCCACAGACTCTTTACCAAGGACGACGGGCAAAGTGCTTCGCCGTCCAGGGTGGGCAGCCGGCCCCCCTCCCACCGGGCGGCCCAACCAAAGGATCTCCGTCTTTGATGGATTCACCTTCAACCGGCTAGCCCGTAGCCATGCAGTCACGGCTTCCAGACACAGATGGAAATTATCAGGTACGGAGTCCGGTCTGCCCCCCATCCTCAACACAAGCTGGGTGTCATCAGCGTACTGATGACACTCCAGACCAAAGCTGCGCACCAGTCGGGCCAGTGGTCGCATAGAGGGGAAAGAATGGCCCCCTGAGGCACCCCACAAATAAGTTTAGTATTGGAATTGATCCTCCTTGCATCCCAAGGGTTTAGACATGAACAGAAACAACTTCCACAATTTTAAGCTGGCGATTCTGTCCCAGAGGTGATGGGAACTGGTGGGTTTGTGCCCTCTCCCTCCCTCTTGCGTTCTCACCCATTTGTTGAAGAAAGAGACAAAGCCATATCCTTTAGATTTTCCCGTTGCCATGTCTTTAACCACCCGAGCGTCCCTACAAAGGAAAGAGAAGGTCAGTTAAGCCCCAAGAGGACAGGATCCAAGTGAAAAATGTCTCACACGCACCTCATTTCTCATGTTTCTCTCTCCTTTAACAAAACGAACTTCTTAAACGTACCAGCAATATACAGTACAGTCAAAGCAATGTTTCCCTTTCACTAAAGTATTATCTTACGATAGCAAGAACTTAAACTTAATGGTGTAAACATGCAAAATCAATAGCTTTCTTTTAAAGAAAAAACACAACTATTTTACAATTGTTGGTTCACAGTTCAAAATGCTCTTACATACGGTTAAAAACACTACTACGCATGGTCAAAGCAGCTACTCAACGGAATAACTGAGGGCATGTAGCTGACTAGCATATTAGCGACCGGCTCTCTTTAACCATGCAATTTATAAACTTACTATTGGCCAACACATTCTACCTACTTATTAGAAATAGAAATAGAAAAAATGAAAAAAATAGGAATTAAAAGGCATACGTCGCCTGTTAACTGAATTCTTTAATTTTCTCAGGTCAATTCGTTACCCCCTTTTTGGACTTGGGCAGCTGTAAATTTTGAGAAATTGACATTTTCAGAAATGGTTGCATTATGGAAGAAAATAAACACTAACATGTTCTTTCTTTTTCTTTTACTATAGTATACACTATTAAATAATCGTTCTTAGAAACGGCATTCGTAATTAACAATCAAACAGGACTGATTGAAAACTACAAAGTATATATAAAGTAAAAAATGTAGAAAAGGAAATAGAAAAACTACAACGTTTGTCCACTGTGAACCGTAGCTTGCAGTTAGCCAGGGCATTGCTCTCCGTTCTTCAGAGACATTCTGCAAAATAACCAGAGCCCTATTATTTGAGATTGAGTTAAAAAAAAGAAGACAAAGACCCAGCTACAATAGCTAAACCCCACTGGTGGCCTGTTTACACATCTACTATTAACCAAATGTACCTAAATTCACACACAAGAGGTTCCCAAACACAAAAGCCTGCTTCACCCTCCCCAACCCGCTAGAATCAAGCACTAAACACACACACAGAGAATATCCCAGAACAGAGCCAGTAAGAAAGCCATGCAGTGTAAACTGAGGGGCCTGGTCCATTTAGCGAGTCTAAGAGAGGTGTTACGGCACCAGAAGATCTTCAAAAGCATGTCAACATATACACATTCATTGCAGAAATGTGATTTTAGGAGATAAATAATCTAGAGCAGTGTTTCCCAACCAGTGTGCCGTGAGCGATCATCAGGTGTGCCATGGGAAATTGGAACCTCCAGTACCCTTTCTTCCCCCTCCTGCCGAACACTTTTTCTTCTCCACTCGGGCTCCCTTCTTCCCAGCCTCGCTTTGCTCACACTGCCGCTTCTGTGGGAGTGGGGAGGGAGGAAGATGTGACCCGTGCGGGCCCACGTCTTCCTCCCTCCCCTCCACAGTGCCCTCTGGATATAGGCGAACTACAACTCCGAAACTCAAGGTCAATGCCCACCAAATTCTTATAGTATTTTTTCTTGATTATGGTATTTCTGTGTGGGAAGTTTGATTCCATTCCATCATTGGTGTTTAGAATGCTCTTTGATTGCAATATAGGTGGAACTATAACTCCCAGATGTTGAGCAACTCCTTTGTATGTGTCTTTCTGCCATTCCTGCCAGGATATCAATGTTGTGTTCATCGAAACAGGCCCAGGTTTCACACTGAGCGCATAAATACATTGAAAAACATTTTAACTATATGTATTACTGTGTTAGAGTGTCATTTTGGTTGGTGGTGTGCCCCAGGATTTTGTAAATGTAAAAGTGTGCCCCGGCTCAAAAAAGGTTGGGAAACACTGATCTAGAGACTGCTGAGACTAATCCTACTGGACTTCAGTATATCTTAAGTGGCTACTCCACAGAAACCCAAAGAACCTGGCTTTATTTTTAAAAGTAGAGATATGCCCCAGAAGTATCATTTGTCTAAGTCAGTGATTTTCAATCAGTGTGCTGCGGAACACTAGTGTGCCATGAGAGATCATCAGGTGTGCTGTGGGAAATTATTTTCGAACTTCATTCATATATAAACTATAAGGCGCCTCTGTCCCTTTAAGAAATGGAACCATAGCACTCTCACGTCACCTAAGAAGTGACGCGAGAGTGCTATGGTCGCGCCATCTTGGATTCGCTCAGACGCGGCTAAGTAAACAAAGTTATAGTTTTGCGGCTGCGCGTCAATTTGTGTTCATCGAAACAGGCCCAGGCTTCACATTAAGTGAGTGTATACGTATATTTAAAAACATATTAACTATATGTATTACTGTGTAAGAGTGTCATTTTGTGTCATTTTGGTTGGTGGTGTGCCCCAGGATTTGGTAAATGTAAAAGATGTGCCACGGCTCAAAAAAGGTTGAAAATCACTGGTCTAAGTTGCAGCTACATGGCAAATAGGCTGAGAACAAATTTATTTTGTAATCACATTGATGGTGTTCTCTGCACATCCTAAAACATAAATTCTTACCCTTATCGTTCTTAGATATAAGACCCCAAAACACAAACCAAGCAAGCCACAGGAGGTGAACCCATTTACATAATACTGAATAATTATGTAGCTATGCATTAGAATACTTATTTATTTATTGACTCTATTGACTCTAATTTTACCCCGCTCTACCTCAGCCCTGAAGAAAATATGACTAAGAAAATATGAATTCCCAGTTACAGCATTATTTGCATCAATACTCATTATACTTTCAGTTGACTATTTAAAATAACTCAGAAGTAACAACTTCGGCTCAAAAAATTTAACACCACCAGCAGCACAACAAAACTAATTGGGCTTTTGGTTTGTTTTTTTCCTTTTAAATATGTCTTTCTGTTTGTTTGTTTGTTTTCCTTTTTAAACATTATATCTATTCTCAACAACTCAAATTATAACCCAGCTATTAAAACCAATACTTTATTTATTTATTTATTTATTTATTTATTATTTGGGCTTGTATGCCGTCACTCCCCGAGGGCTTGGAGCGGCTCACAATCACATAAATACATAACTTACTGGAACCTGGACTACTTTAACAAGTTTTAACTGTATTCATTGAAAGCCATACTAGACCACATATTGAGAGAAAAGTGCAAGATAAATTAGTTACATGATATTAATAAATAAATAGACAGTTTCAAGCTTCTGAACCAGGTAAATTATGACACAGGTGTATGCTTTTAATGAAAGTGAAGAAACAGAGCAGAACACTGCAGATGTGAAACTGGGAACGTGTTTCCATGATGATTTGCTCTTCCTTCTTCTTCTTCTTCCAAGGAAGAGTGGGGATATTTGGGAACAGAGACACAAAGACAACTTGACATGCGCACAGTGAGCACCTGGGAAGTAGAGGGAAGAATCCATGTTCCATCAATGGCCAAAGTGGGTTCTTTTCTTTAGGGAGCAGAGAGGGGACGTATTTAAATAGCCCTTTTCAACCCCTAATGTCTATTTTATTTTCCTCAATCTTAGTTCACTAGTGCAGTGTTTCCCAACCTTTTTTGAGCTACGGTACACTTTTAACATTAAAAAAATCTGGGGGCACACCAACCAAATTGACACAAAATGACACTCTAACACAGTAATACATATAGTTAATTGACCTTGAGTTTTGGAGTTGTAGTTCACCTACATCCAGAGAGCACTGTGGACTCAAACAATGATGGATCTGGACCAAACTTGGCAAGCGGGCCCCTCAGGCAGTAGAGCAGGCCGAGGGCCGCCACCAAGCCCAGACGGGCGGCCCAGGGTCCCGCTGCTAGCCTCACCTGCTCCCATTGCCACGGGTAGCGGCTCACGGGCGAAAGAGGCAGCAGGGGAGAGGGAGAAGGTGGCAATTCCCCGTCCCCAACGCCACTCTCCACCATGACTCCGGCCCCTCACTCGCTGAGCAAGCAGCAGGAGTTTGGCAGGAGGGGGAGAGGGGGGGGGAGAGACGTTTTTTGCGGCACACCAGATTGTCTGTCACGGAACAGTAGTGTGCCGCAGCACAGCGGTTGGGAAACACTGCACTAGTGTACATAAACTGCAGCATACAAAATCTGGCAAAAATAAATAAATACACAGCACCATCCAAGAGAGCCAAAGAAAATTAGCAGCAGGGCGCTTGGAAGAAAAGGCAGTGTTTACCTGCTGCAGGCTGCCTTTGAGCTCAGCTCCTGGTGACTGGCTCCTTACAGACTCAGGCCCCTGCCTAACTGAAGAAAGGCCCAGTAGAAACACCTGCTGCTGCCTCCAGAGGCTGGGGCATAAAAGGAGGATGCCAGCAGGGGCCCTGTCACGCAGCACCATTGAAGAGTCAAAGAAGGCCTTAAGATCGTGACAGGGGGAGGGCCTAGCAGGGTGTATCATGATCCTGCTGTAATAGTGATGGACTGCGATGCTGCTACTTGACTAAGAAACTTGAGAAACACCATTATGCAAGTTTGATGAGGGACAGAAATGCAGTATAACATCCTACCACGACACAGATAGAAATGAAGCAGCCAAATTATGATTAAGGGATTGGTGCAATGCGTTAGTTATTATGTTTTACTATGAAGCTGACACTTTGCACCTTGTGCATTGACGGCCGTTAAGTTTTATCTACTTTTTATTTATTTATTTATTGGATTTGTGCACCGCCACTCCCAAAGGCTTGGGACGGTTTACAAAATAAAAGTCAAACACAAATGGATAAGGCAATAAAACAGCAAAGCTTCAGTAAAACACAATAAAACACTAACGAGAATCACTAGCAATCAAATGCCGGCCTAAATAAGTGTGTCTTACAAGCTCTGCGAAATGCGTTCAGATCTCGCAGAGCACGTGTCTCCGAAGGCAGTGCGTTCCACAGTGTAGGAGCAATTATGGAAAAGGTTCACTGTCTAGTTGAAGTTAGCCGAAAGGATTTCACACTGGGAATGGTTAGAAGATTTGAGTCTTCTGAACGAAGTGATCTCAGGAGGTTATATGAAATCAGGCGATCCCGTAAGTAAACTGGCCCCAGACAAGGCCTTAAAAGTAAGAACTAACACCTTGAAGGCGATTCGGCATTCAATTGGAAGCCAGTGCAGATCCTGCAGGATTGGTGTAATGCGGTACGTTGCAGGCTCCCCCGCGAGTAGCCGGGCTGCAGCATGCTGCACAAGCTTAAGTTTCTGGATCACGGTCAAGGGAAGGCCAATGTAAAGAGCGTTGCAGTAGTCAAGTCTTGAGATGACCGTGGCTTGGATGACTGTGGCAAGATGGGGGGCCAGATGCTTCACCTGTCGCAGATGGAAAAACACTATTCTGCTGACAGTGGAGATTTGGGTCTTCATTGACAGCAGAGGGTTCAAATGGACACCAACGCTTTTTACAGATGATGATGGGCATAGTGCCTCACCATCTAGGGTCGGCAGTTGGATATCCTTATCGCCCGGACGACCCAGCCAAAGGATCTCCGTCTTCGCCGGATTCACCTTCAACATGCTAGCTCACAGCCACCCAGTAACGGCTTCAAGGCACAGATGGAAATTATTGGGTACGGAGTCCGGCCGGCCCTCCATCCTCAGAATGAGCTGAGTGCCATCAGCGTACTGTTGTATCATTATTGTATTGTATTATTTTGTTTTTGTGCTACATGTGTTGATGGGGGTTGTTATAATTTTATGTGGCTTGTGCTACACTTTTGTACCGTTTTCACCTGTGGCATGTTATATGTGTTGATCTTTAAATTTTGCTTATAAACTTCATTGCATATTTCTACACGTGTATCTCTCTTTTTTGAACACGTTCTTCTACAACCTCCCCGCATCTTTGTTACATGTTATATGTGCACCCTGGAGTGCCTTGTGAGCCACCCCAAGTCCCTTTGGGGAGATGGTGGCAGGATATAAATAACATTTATTATATGTTTAATGGTATTAAATTGTATTTATGTGTATTGTTTATATGGATTTTATGTTATGTTTTATTTGGTCTGTATAATGAGACACTGAATTTTTGCCTAGATGTTTGTTGCACACCGCTCTGAATCTCCTGCAGGGTGAGAAGAGCAGCACAGAAATGAAGTAAATAATAATTCTGGGTGCAACTATTCTGAACCAAATCACTTCATATAAAGCCTGCAGAATATCAATGCATGATGCTAGCAGCAATTTAACTTTAGGAGAGAATATAGCCAGTGCTCTCAATTTGAACTGACGTGTTATCAAATTAATACCCCACAGCCTGAAATTTCTGAGACACAGACACTTCAACTTAACATTGAATCCTGGAGTTGGAATCATGCAGCCTTGGTTGTCATTGGACTGGACTGGTCTTGCCAGCCTAGGAACAGACTACTGTGGGTTCCCAAATGATGGGAGCAGAACTCCTTAAGAAACAAATGGCTTGTCCAGCCATCCCCAGTATTTTAATCGATCTTTTTACTACTGGGGGTCACAAAAAGGACCAATGCCTCTGTGGTCCTGTTGCAGATGATATGCAACAATGCATGTTGTTTCCTTGGACAAGATTCCTGACAAAGACATAACTCTTCTTAAAAGGAAAGGCTAGAACGGGCGTGGGCAAACTTCGGCCCTGTGGGCGTCTTGGACTTCAACTCCCACAATTCCTGGAAAAGAAAAGGGCCTGAGGCCAGGAATTGTGGGAGTTGAAGTCCAACACACCCAGAGGGCTGAAGTTTGCCCATGCCTGGGCTAGAAGGAATAACTACAAGCTGGTGTTTCTTTGGGAGGTTTTTTAATTATCCTTCCCCTTCCATCCAAGATTGCTTGTTCTCGACTCATGCCAGCAACCCGCAGTGCTCTGGACAACATCCCAGACCAGGCAGCCTTGCAGAAGATGCTGTGAATCCTTTTGGCCACCACGCTCTATGAGCTAGAGATTGGATGGGAATACTTCAGCGGCTGGCACTCATTCATCCTTCCAACAGGACAAGAAGAGGTCGCCCATTATGGTTCTTTCTGATGGGACAAGCAGGAAGGCCTCGTTCCAGAATACTTGCAAGCAGCAAAACACCTTCCCACTTTTCCTTCACAAGTAAACAGAAGACTAAAATAATAGAATCCCAGAGAACTGGTGGGCCATCCAGTCCAACCCCCCTGCCAAGAAGCAGGAAAATCGCATTCAAAGCACCCCCGGCAGATAGCCATCCAGCCTCTGTTTAGAAGCCTCCAAAGAAGGAGCCTCCACCACACACCAGGGCAGAGAGTTCCACTGCTGAACAGCTCTCTCTCAGTCAGGAAGTTCTTCCTCTCATTCAGGTGGAATCTGCTTTCTTTCCTGTAGTTGGAAGCCATTGTTCCATTGCGTCCTAGTCTCCAGGGCAGCAGAAGGGAAGCCTGCTCCCTCCTCCCTATGACTTCCCCTCATATCTTGATTCATGGCCCTTCTCATGTCTCCTCTCAGCCTTTTCTTCTGCAGGCTAAACCTGCCCAGCTCTTGAAGCCGCTCCTCATAGGGCTTGTTCTCCAGACCCTGGATCCTTTGAGTCACCCTCCTCTGGACACATTCGAGCTTAAAGTCAACTGGACATAGTATGATTCCAGGTAAAGTGGTCTGACCGAGGCTGAATAGAGCATGGGGAGCATGACTTCCCTGAATCTAGGCACTAGGTTCCTCTTGATGCAGGCCAAAATACCATTGGCTTTTTCTGTTGCCGCATGACATTGTTAGCTCATGTTTAACTTGATGTTAAACAGAAGATGGTTCACACACGAGGCAAATATGGCTTTGTACTGTCAACACACCTCCAGAACACTTTGAATGTAAGCTTCACATGAGAAAGGAAGACATAAAAGGATGACCCACAGACAGAACATTACATCCTCCACTTATACCTCATCAGGCCTGCGCAGCCATTACTAAAAGAAGAGATACATTCTTAAGATTTAATTGTCACCTGTATAAAAATTGCAAGCCAAACCTGGGGACGGACATGGGGAACAACCTGCTTCCCAAAACCAATAGCTGGCACCAGACATATCCAACAAACAGAAGGACTATGGAAGAACCACTGAAGCAACAGTGAAGACTCTAATTCAGACCTGGGCAACCTATGGCCCATGGGCCGGATGCGGCCCGGCAGCCGATTCTGTCCGGCCTGGGGAGAAGGGCATCGGGGGTGAGGCCAAGAGGAAGGGGTGCCGCTGCCGCCATCCCATCGCAGGCTCTGGGGCCTGCATCGGCAGACAGCCCGCCGCTCCGGAGAACAATCGGAAGCGCGGCAGCTTTGGAGTGCCTGCCATCCCGGGAGGTGATCCAGTCGGCAACCTGCGGCGGCTGATCGCCCTGGCGCCCCGGAAGACTTAATCGTTTTCCAGATTGCCAGGGTGATCAGCCGCTGCAGGTCGCCGACTGCTCCCGCTGCAGGCCCGGATCGCCTCCCGGGATGGCAGGCACTCCATGGCAGAGCAATCAGCTGGGGAACGGCTGGGGGCGAGATCGGGCGGAGGCCTGCAGCCTCCAATCGTCTGCTGCTTTGCTCTGCTGCGGCAGCTGGGTCCGCTTTGTCATCCTCTGGGCTGGGGCCATTGGGCCATTCCATCTTGGGATCCTTCCTCTCTTGAGGATGTCAGCCTCCATCTTGGTTCACACCTTGTTTTCTTGAATTTAATTTAATTTTAGTGGTTTTTATTATTATTATTTTATAATAATAATTTTATAATAATATAATAAATAATATAATATAATGTTATATTATATTATAATTTCAATATATGATAATGTCTATTATAATTATGATATTAATACTAAGAATATATGAATATTTCTTGATATATTAATATGTTAATATTAATGATGTGTAATATATAGTAAATATAGTAAATAAATAAATTATGTAGATTAGAATGTAGTTCAGCCTTTAGGTACGGCCCTCCATATTTTTTGGCTCTCGTGTGGCCCCTTGGAAAAAATAATTGCCCACCCCTGCTCTAATTAGATTCACTGTACAACCCATCACAGGTTACAATGCCACTATTAGACTTCATAACCGGCACTCACCACCAAGTCCCCAAGAAAGGTTTTCCCTAGAGACAAGCTAGCTGGTTATGTCTACCCCTGCATAACTTTCATTTAAAATAACTACACTGCAGAACAACCTATAGTTTATTTTATTTAATAGAGCACCCATTTCACAAAAAGCCAAAACTCCAATGAAGGCTAATCCACATTAAAGCTGCTTGAATGGGACTACGCATTTCCTTCTTGTAGTATGAAGCCACTCAGCTTTACCACAGAAAACCCATTATCAAACATCTAATAATTTACCATTATGGGATGGGACACTCGGGTTTGAAATAGGTTACTAATATGACATGAAAAGTATAGAAATCTCCTAAGCAATGAATGGCCCAAAAGGCTAGGTAACCACACTCAAACTGAAAATGAACTGGATAAGCTTTGAATATCTCTTTCGAGACCATGAGTAACTTCTAACACCCTGACCCATTTAGTTTACTACTATCTCGCTTGCCCCCTATATCTGACATAAGACATTACTTACGATATTCTTCCGAATGGCGCAAAAGCGGCTTTTATATCTTCAGTTGTAATTTCTGGGCTGAGGTCTCCAACAAAGACATGGAAGTGGTCTTATCGAGAAAAAGAAAGAAATATAGAAGTTTGCAGAGTACACATGGAAATTCAGGGTATTTTCTTTTTAAACAATTCCCATACATCTGGAAACTACTCGAGAACTAGAATCCTTTTACCTATCAAACACCAAAATATATAATCGCTTAATATATAACCTTCATCAGATACAACAGTACGAAAATACAATTAGTTACAGGTAACTAGCATTTACTTTGTTGTTAAATTATTTGTCGAGATTCATAATGTTAATTATTTCAGTGAGAACTATATTCACTTAATTCAAAGCCAAAAGAAATTACATTACAGTTTATTTGTTTTTTTTATAAAGCTAGTATGTTTAGATATGATACATACATTTAACAAACTGAGCTAAATGTCTTACTGGTTCCATGAACGAAACAAGAGTAAGGCTTACACAAACCAGTATGGATAACTTAAGTTACAAACAGCTCAATCTTAAAGTCATACGTTGTGAAGAACAGTCAAAAAGATACCTTTTGCATTGCAACAGTTTGATGTTAAAGCATTTGACAGTTTTCTGAAAAGCCAAAAGGATTTTGGTTGCCCAGCCTTTACACCATGTGAATCCATGTGAATTCAAAGTATGTGAAATCCATGAGCAAGTGAACTAAGACTGGAGGCAACAGAACGGAAACAGTAATCCCTTCATCATTTATGTTAGAGCCATTTACATAAGATGCTGATAACAAAGATGTCATATCTAAGGCTGTCTTCACAGCCACATAAAGCTCAATTTCAATTATCACAATCTCTCTAACGGCTTCAATGCACACAGGACACTTTACAACCACGCCTTGGGAAGAGTCGGGTTAAATCCTCCCCCCGAAGTTTTGAAAGCTCTAAGGCCGGACAAGTAAAGGAGCCACACACTGGGCTGCCCAGAGCAGGGGGGGAAAGGGGTCAGCTGGGAGAACAACCGACACCCATAAGGAACTTCTATGGTGCCTCATTAAGACCGCAGCCTCGAAGGACGCTAGCAGCCTCGCCCTCACCAAGAGGGAAAGACCTCCAAAAGAAGCTCAATGGGGGGTTCAAGGGGCTTAAGAGTCGGCAACAAGTCCACATCCTGATCCATTTGAGAGAGGAGGGAGAAATGGTGGCAATAGGACAACCCCCCCAAATAGCTCCAGGCGGTTAGTGACTACCCCTGAGAGATTTCATTATATGTTTAAGAAGATACAATTAACTTGTGAACGCAGTGTGTTGACAACGGTACTACCTGATGACAAAGATTAGATTTGTTCTTAAGTTTATTAACACAAACACATTAAATAATATCTTAGGATAATGATCAAAACAATAGGGTAAATATTTTGCATGATGCTTTATTACTTAACGTTAAAAACACTTTTTTGAGCAAATAAAGAGTAACTACACAGAATCATGAGGGACTTACTGCTGGTATCTTTCTTCTGGCTGCTGGGGGTTGTGGCCCAGTTCACTTTGACTTCCTAGAAATGATATTTACCACAATTATATTTCTGCAAATTAGAACAGAGGTTTATGTAGCCCATAGTCCCTCAAGAACAGTCTAACTTGATGCATCAGGCTGTATCCAATCCTGGGTAACTTTACATGGAACAGCTGGATCCAATGCAAACAGGAGAAAGACATTTTAAAATATAGCTTTCTCATATTTGATGAATAACTGACTTATTTGATTGAAAACATATGGCCACCAATGATATTAATCAAGTTACTAGAATTACATAAACTGAAGTAATCTAAGAGGCCACTTTACGGTTTATTGCTTTGGCAAAGCACTTCATTTTAAATTTATGTGAAAATTAATATAAATTACATGGTTTAGAGCAGGGGTGCTCATTAGGTAGCTTGGGAGCTACTAGTAGGTCTTCGGCCCTCTTCCAGGTGATCTTTGGGCCTCACCAGCCGGATGGGGCACTCCTGCCATATGCACGCACACCCGGTCCTGCTGCTGGCTTTCGCTCTCACGGTGCTTCTTTCGCCTGTGGGGCATTGCAGGAAGAAGGAAGCACGAGGCGGGGCCTCTGGAGAGCGCCCTGCCTCCCTCTCGTCCAGAAGCAGCCGTGCAGCCTCCGTTGCCGGCGAGACAGGCAGGGCGGAGCGCTCCTTCTGGATGCCCCGCCTTGTGCTTTCTCCTTCCTGCAATGCCCCGCAGGCGGAAGAAGCGCTGTGCGGGCAGAAAACAGCAGCAGGAGCACGCGCGGTGGCAAGAGCGCGCGGCCATGGGACCGCGCGGGACCGCACGGCGACAGGGGCAGGTAGAGCTTTTGGACTTGGTTGCTTTAAGAGTAGCTCGCATGCTGAAAAAGTGTGAGCACCCCTGGTTTAGAGTAAAACATTTGTTTATTTCCAAGGTTCTGTGACAGTCAAGGATTAAAACAGGGTAGTGTTTTACCTTTGAAGGTGGTTCTTTTTCTTTAAAAAAGGCTGTTCAACTCAAACCTAAGTCCACACTTCTGTTCTACCTCACCTTGTAGCACCAGGTACTTACCTTACCCATTATCTTCCTCCCGTTCATGGCCGCTAAAGCTGCGGCTGCATGTCGATGCTCATAGAACTCCACAAAACAATACGGGTCGTTGCCAGCTGTCTGTGTGAACAGGGACACAGGTTGTCAGGAAGCCACTGCTTAGCCTTTCCAGCTCGGTTTTTAAAAAATATTCTTTGACAAATGAGCAAATTTAGGCTTAGTTACTCTCTTCTGCTGCTAAGGACTAGCAAGGAGAAACTCCTAAAACAGCGACTCTAGGCCAAATCAAATCAATTCAAAAAAATGAGTAAATTTTAGACCTCTAATTCAGTGTTTCCCAACCGGTGTGCCGTGAGCAATCATCGGGTGTGCCGTGGAAAATTACAGTGGAGAGAGAGAGTGTAGGAGGAAACTTCAGGCAGCGGAAATGAGGCTTTCTTGGCCGAAGCAGCAATGCCAGCCAGCCTGGCTGCAGTCAGGGAGAGCCCTCGGCATCCAGAACTTTCCTCCCTCCCTCCTCTCTCTCTCCTTTCCTTCCTTCCTTCCTTCCTTCCCTCCCTCTGCGCACCAAGGGCTACCTGGCTGGGCTGCGCTCCTCCTGTTCCTGGCTCCTGGGCGTTCTTCTGCCCTCCTCCCCTCCGGAAGCAAGGAGGAGGAGAGGGAGGAGTCCGCAGGAGCTGCCCCCATCTGACCCCGCTCCCAGAGGCTTTTTCTGCCCTCTAGGCGAGGTTTTCTGCCCTCCCAGAAATCCTAACAGCTGCTGGCTGGGAAGGGAGGGCCGGTAGCACCCCTGCTCTACCCCTCTGGGAAGGAGAGCTCATCTCCTGGCCTCTCCTGGCTGGGCTCTGGGTTCGCTGCAGAGCAAAGCAGAGCAGAGGCCGGGATGCGCAGCTCCATAGCCCAGCTTGGTTCCTTCCATATCTGGTCCCAAGGTGACAGCAGGGAGGCTGAAGGGACATGGGGGAGGCCCTCCTGGGGGGCGAACCCCTTTGGGAAGGAGAGCTGGGGGTGACGACGGCTATGAGCCTCCGCCACAGTTTGTTCCGAGGCTCGGAGCCACCCCGTGTGCTCAATTTCTATTCGTCCTGCTCATCCGAGCCCGCGTGCGCTTCAGCCACTCAGCGCAGCCCTCCCCCGCAGGCCGGTGACGGGCCTCCTGTGCGTGGGCCTCGGGGGGGGGTGGCAGAAGCAGCAGCGTCACGAGGGGGGAGGGTGACAGTTAGTAAAATGACAGAGTGTCATTTTGGTTGGTGGTGTGCCCCAGGATTTTGTAAATGTAAAAAATGTGCCACGGCTCAAAAAAGGTTGAAAAACACTGCTTTAAATGACTGGTAATTTAATACAATACTTTTTTAAATTCACAAATACATTATATTATAATTATCACCATATTTATTTGTATTACATATAGAGATGTGATATCCCATAGACCTCAACAGGGCTTACCCTGAGCAGACAAGTATCAGATTGAGCTGTACAGTTTCTATTTTCCACTTTTCCTAAGCTCCTATTACCTGTAACTAACTCTTGAGCTAAATTTGTTTCATCTCAATATCACTAAGTTGTTTTTTTTAAAAAAAAACCAAACAGAGCAAACCTTGTTAAAATAGCAATATTCATGTAATTATAATACACTTTACTTCTAGGCTACCCCAATAAACTTGCACAGGAAATGCATAAGTAAACTTACATCCATTATCATTTTGCAGTTCTTGCATGGTCCAATCTGGCTGAACAGCTGGAGAATTAGGGCTTCGGTGACATCTCTTGACAGATTTCCCACATACCTGCAAAATTTTAGACACATTCAAATTCCAGCCTGAGACGTCTTTAATAAGAGGGGAAAGCCATCAAATTTGTGTGAAAATATATATCTTTCTAAATTAAAGATGTTCAGAAGACAAGAAAGGAAGAAGCCCTAATACTGTGCTGACCCATGGCATCAAAATGCGTATCAGAGGAACTGAGCATTTCTCACCTTTAATACAATTAAGCATATTTGATTCCTCATCTTTAAACGCCCAAATTTCTGAGTCCACATAATCTGAGAAAAGACTCACACACCCAATGCTTCTAATAATTAAAAAGTGCCAATGGGATCCTGCTGAAATATTATATTGCATATGAAGAGCAGTTTTGATTCTGCTATGAGCACTTCTTCCAGTCATCAATATGGCCATTTGCATACAATTATCACAGGATGAGAAGATTTAAAACAAAGGGTGTGTTTTCTGCCTTCATGTTCTAAAAGGAAGCGTGGAAGACTTCCCCTCACATATTTATACATGGCTATCATGTCTCCTCTCAGCCTTCTCTTCTTCAGGCTAAGCATGCCCAGCTCTTTAAGCCGGTCCTCATGGGGCTTGTTCTCCAGACCCTTGAATATTTGAGTCTCCCTCTTCCTCTGGACACATTCCAGCATGTCAACATCTGTTTCCATGTCGCACATCATATATCAATGATTCTTAACCAATACTCAAAGGTTGATTCTTACATTTTGGTGGTGCAAATATAACTAGCTACAGTAATGCAATAAATGTATTTATTTTGAAATAGTTTATATAGATGATCTATTCATTCCAAAAGACAGTGTCACCCCTGATAAATACATGCAAAGAAAAAGGCTAATTTTTCCTCTCACATTTTTCCTCCCCCTGAAATGGTACCCAAGCGCGACTGCAACTATTAAACTAAGCCTCTTGCAGAGGAGGAATAACAGATACCCTTCAGGAGGGAAGCAAAGAAGAACTATGGGGCCCAGAGCTGTTATGCAACAGCCTCCTTAAAACATCCTTTGTGGACTGGAAAGTGACAAGAGGGGACTTGGGAGGAAAGCAATTACCCCCTGGGCCCCCTGCACATGTCCCCAAACCCTGAAAGGTGAGTGGCAATTAAGATAATGATGAATATTCCCACTGTAGGACTTCTTTACTATGTATATTAATAAATCTCAAAAGCAATAGTGCCAAAAAACAAAACAAAACAAATATCAGAATTAAACACACGCTAGTATAGATTTAAAAAATGGAGCTGTAACTTTACTCAATCCTTCTTGGCATATTGATCAAATTAACATGACATTGAATTAATGGGGAATATATACATCTAGCTTTATATCTTTGTACTATGTGTTTTGGTGAAAGTATTCTATAGTGGTGTGTTTTGATATATGTATTTCATTGTATGTATTTTACGTTGAAGTGTTTTGACTGTGTTGTATCCTGCCTCGAGCCATTAGGAGGGGTAGGTAACAAATACAAATATGATGATAACAATAATAATCATAAATTAGTGCCCGTGCACGATTGTAAAATTTTAATTGTATAGTTTTAATCTTGTGTTTTTATCTGTATTTTATGGTCTTTTTAACACTTGTAAGTCGCCCCGAGCCTGACGGGAGTGGCGACGAATACATTGAAATAAATAAATCGACATGGCTAAGATACTATCAGATTTTAGAAAAGGGGAAAGATGACATTAAATTGAAGGAACTCAAAAAGATAAAAGAAAAAGTAACATCCCTAAACTGGTTCCAATATACTCAACTAAATGAGATATATAAAAAAGACAAACATATAGGTTTTGATCAGACACCAAATTTCTGGGATAGATTGACACAGAAAAGGAAAAAAAGAATCTCCTTACTCTATAAAAAACTCCTAGAATGGCATACAGAGGCAGACTTAATAAAAAACAGTATGATTCAATGGTCGAAGAATTTACAGCATAAAATTAGAACAATGGGAAAGATCTTGGAAAACCCACTTGAAATATACTTACTCTTATGACCTGAAGGAGAATCAAATGAAGATACTACATAGGTGGTATATTACACCGACCACAATAGCGAAATATAGCCAGAGAAAAGATTCAAGGTGCTGGAAATGCAAAAAGGAAGAAGGGAGTCTCTATCATATGTGGTGGGGCTGCCGGAAAGTAAAGAGATTATGGCAGAAAATACATAGAGAAATACAGATAAGTTTGGGCATAAAGTTTGAATCGAGACCAGAGTATCTACTGCTGGGATTGCTAGATTTTAAAATAGAAAGAAATCTAGAAAAACTGTTTATATATCTCATCACAGCCGCCAGACTGATTTTGGCAAGGCGATGGAGGGAGAAAGAAATACCAACTTTGGACGATTGGAGGATGAAAATCATAGAAATTATAAAAATGGATTCCCTAACAACTTCGCTAAGAAACAACGCAAATTTAGAAAAAACGGATTGGACACCGGTTATAGACTATTTGAAGAAGAATGGGGTTGAATGGATAATCAACCTATGAATACAAGAAATATATATCAACATTTGTACTATTATTTCCTTATATGGCTCCTTTATACCATAAGCTATAAGCCACCTAAGCCTTATTTTTGTTTGTAAGAGAAATAATGTTTTTGTAATGACATTAAGTTGGGGGAAATCACCTGATATAATGTAAAAATGTTGAAACTTCACGCCAAGACTCTTTTTACCTACCTACTACCTTCCCACCCCCCTCTTCCCCATCCTCCATTCCCGTTGCCCCCTCCCCCAACCCCCTGCACTTTTCCTACCTCCCCTACCCCTATCTTTTCTACCTACTCTTGTTGTTTTTTAATGTCCATGTGTTTTGTTGGTTGTGTTTATTTGTTGAAAACTAATAAAGAATACTTTAAAAAAAGAAAGAAATAAATGTGAGAGGAAGTTGAAGCGGCTTAAAAAAACTTTCTGCAATGTATTTCTAAAATACTAGAAATAATTCATATGGACTGGCTCACAGAGAAAATTAGGGCTAGAGAAAAAGATAAAATAGTAAAGAGTGACTGGTCGAAGATAAAAGAGTATTATAAGGATGAATGTAAGATAAATGTGAAACTTGATTAAGTCTGTTAGATGCTTATAAACATATAGTATAGATTTAGCTATGTTTCATTACAATACAGGAACATCCATTGTTTAAAACGAATTGTATAAGATGAAAGGGAAGAAACGTGCCACTAGATAAAGTAAAGCAACGAATGGCGAATTTAATCGGGACGCTTAGTTTTAGGCTTATTTCTCAATATAGGTTAAGTTGTAGACTAACTCGCTTAGTTATAGAGGGATATATATATATATATTTGTTTTGTGATTATAAGAACTAAGCATATATTCTGTGAATTATGTGAAAGGAACACCCAGCACCAGTAGGTGAAGGGTCTAAAGCGAGTTAGTCAAGGTAATATATATAGGTTAGTTAGTAGATATTCGTTTGTATTTGTGTATTTGTTTTGTTTTGAAATGTTATGTATATTATATGGAAAGTTCGTTTTTTCTATGTAAGATATTTTGAAATAAATATTATTTATATATAAAAAAAACTTTCTGCAATGTAACAAGTAAAGGTGGTATCAGAAAAAGAGATAACACAGTGCCAACAGTCTGCTTAGGTAATTCAGACAGGCTTTACCCTTGCCTGGTGGCGCCTATGAGAAGTGGCTGAGGGAGCTGGGGATGTTTAGCTTGGAGAAAAGAAGGCTAAGAGGGTAGGAAAGCCATGTCCAAACAACTGAGGACATGGCTTGTTTCCTACTGCTCCAGAGAGTGAGACACAACAGAGCAATGGATTCAAATAGCAGAAGATTCCACCTAAACGTTAGGAAAAACATCCTGAAAGTTAAGGGATTATAGTGAGGGTCATGAGAGGAATATGATGAGGTTTGGGGGAAATATTTGAGAAGAATATGGGAATAAGGGCATTTGAGGTAAATATGGGGGATTGAGAGGAATTTGAGGAATAGGAAAGGAAACCTAAGGGACTGTGAGAGAATTTTGGGGGCCTATGAAGGGAACGAAATAAGGGGACAGATTGGTTATTATGGCAGTTATTTATTTATTTATTTATTTTTATTTATTCTTTCGGCTTCTAGACCGCTCACTCTAGAAGCTCGGAATACAACAGGGTTTGGAGAGAGAATATGAGGGAACATGAGAATAGGGGTGTGTGAGAAAAACAAGAAAGAATGTGAGGGGATTTTGAGGGAATAATGAGCAATTTCAGGGAAAATGATGTGTTTTTGCGGGAAAATTATGTTAGAGGGAAATCAGAAAGCTATATAAAGAGAAAGGGGATCGTTATGAGGGGAATGGGGGGGGGCTTTTGAGGGAAATTTCAATGGAATATGAAACTAATGGCTTTTGAGAAAAATCTGAGAGGATTTGGGAGGAATCTGAGGGAACCGAGAGGTATATAAGGGGGTTATCATGAGGGATTATTATGAAGGGAATTTCAGAGGAAAATGGCTGGAATTTGGGGAGAATTTTATATTACATATGGTCTTTTGAGGGGAATGTGAAGGGGCATGGGGGGGTTGAGGGAATATGGTGGGCTTTTGAGGGGATATGGGGGGACCCGAGAGGTATCTAAGGAGAAAGGAGGCTGTTATGAGGGCTTTTGAGGGAATTTTCAGAGGAAGTTGAAAAGAAGGCTTTTGAGGGGATATGGGGGTCCTGGCAGGTATCTAGGGAGAAAGGGGGTTATTGTGAGGGGAATTTCAGAGGAGTATGACTGGCTTTTGGCGGGAATTTTAGAAGAATAGTACATACTAGCTGTACCCGCCACGCATTGCTGTGGCCAATCTTCCCTCCCTCTTTCTCTCCTTCCTTTCCTCCCTCTTTCCTTCCTTCCATCCATCCTTCTCTACCTCTTTCCTTCCTTCCCCTCCCTTTTTTCTCTCTCCTCCTTTACCTATTCTTGGACTGTAACTCCCAGCAGTCTTCCTGATTGATCTCTCTACCTACTATCTATCTCTATCTAATCTATATAGCTAATCTGGAGGATTGCTGGGAGTTACAGTCCAGGAATAGGAAGTGCTTTTGGATCCTCCTCCTCTCCTAAAGGGCCTGGTCTAGGGCATGCTGGGAGCTGTAGTCCGGAAGAGAGTGTGGATATGCTATTGTGTGTTTTGTTTGCCAGAGGGAATTGTTTTTGCGCATGCGCTGTAGCGTCTTTTTGCTTTTAAAGTCCCTTCCAAAATATTTTTCAGTGTTTTTATGAGTGATGGTCACTCGTTGGCCTGATCGGTGTCTTGCGTCCAATTTTGATGTCAATTCATTCAGTGGTTTTTGAGTTATGTTAATCCCACAAACGAACATTACATTTTACTTTTATAGATGGTCTTTTGAGGGGAATGTGAAGATATCATTGTGAACTTTTGAGGGGGTATGGGGGACCCGAGAAGTATCTTGGGTTCCTCATATCCTCACATTGCACTGTCTTACACTATAAATATATATGTTTTTAATCTTATCTCATCCTTAGTTTTTAATCACTGTATTTTTGCACATGTGGCCCGCTTCTTTTATTTTATTGTTTTTATCTACTTGAAATGTTGTTTTATGTTTTTATGTTATTGTATTGACATGTATTTCTGGGCTAGGCCTCATGTAAGCCACCCCGAATCCCTTTGGGGAGATGGTGGCGGGGTACAAATAAAGTTTATTATTATCTAAGGAGAAAGGGGGCTGTTATGAGGGGATGTTGAGGGAAATTTCAGAGGAAGATGAAAATAAGGCCTTTTGAGGGGATATGGGGGTCCTGAGACATATCTAGGGAGAAAGGGAATTCGTGTGAAGGGAATTTCAGAGGAATAAGACTGGATTTTGGGGTGAACTTTAGAAGAATGTGACATATGGTCTTCTGAGGGAAATGTGAAGGTATTATTTATTTATATTTTATTTCATGACATTTATATGCCGCCTTTCTCAACTCCGTAGGGGACTCCGAGCAGCTCACAAGCAAAATGCAAATACAATGAACTATAATTATTACCACAGTACAACATCAACATTACATATCACATTGGAGGAAAATACAAGAAATTTGTGAAAAAATATTGAAGATAAAATTCAGTATGAAAACAGAATATTTCTTACTGGGAATAATAGGTGAGGAGTTGAATCTGGACCAAAATCAAGATATTTTATTCACATACTTAACTACAGCGGCAAGGATGGTCTACGCGAAAAAATGGAAACTACAAGAAGTGGCAACAGTAGAATAATGGATGAATAAAATAGATGAAATAAAAAAAATGGATGAATTAACCTTTGCTCTGAAAATATCTTATGGAAGACCCATAAAAATATGGACTGAAAGTTATATGAAGAATTTAGGGGACACTATAAGGCAGTGTTTCCCAACCAGTGTGCCGGGCACACTAGTGTGCCGTGAACGATCATCAGGTGTGCCGTGGGAAATTGGAACCTCCAGGAAGGGGGGGGGAGTCTAGTGTGTTGAAGTATAAAAACCCTAAGAAACCTGCCTCAATAAAGGCACAAAATTACAAACACCTCCCCTCCCCACCCGTTGCCTACTTGGTCTCCCCCTCTCCATGCATTGGGAAGGCCCGCCTCCCTTTCCCCAAGTAGAGACCTCCTCTTGCCTCCTGGGGTTCTGTGTGGGAAGTTTGGCCCAGTTCTATCATTGGTGGGGTTCAGAATGCTCTTTGATTGTAGGGGAACTATAAATCCCAGAAACTACAACTCCCAAATGTCAAGGTCTATTTCCCCTGAACTCCGTCTGCGTTCATATTTGGGCATATTGAGCATTCATGCCAAGTTTGGTCCTGATCCAACATTGTTTGAGTCCACAGTGCTCTCTGGATATAGGTGAACTACAACTCCGAAACTCAAGGTCAATATCCACCAAACTCTTATGGCATTTTCTCTTGGTTATGGGAGTTCTGTGTGGGAAGTTTGTGTCTTTCTGCCATTCCTGCCAGGATATCTATGTTGTGTTCATCGAAACAGGTCCAGGTTTCACACTGAGTGTATAAATACATTTAAAAACATATTAACTATATGTATTACTGTGTTAGAGTGTCATTTTTGTGTCATTTTGGTTGGTGGTATGCCCCAGGATTTTGCAAATGTAAAAAGTGTGCCGCGGCTCAAAAAAGGTTGGGAAACACTGCTATAACAGGAATAAACGAAATTAATCCAACAAAATATTTTCCACCAATTATTACCTAAAAGTTTTTGATGATTGAAAAGTTGGACAGCAAAAAGGGAGAAGCCGATATGGAGTAAATAAGGAAGAAAAAGAATGGACTGAAAACACAGAAATGATGATTTGGAAGTCACAGATCCCCTAACCTTCCCCAGTCTTCCCATACCTTCCCTTACAACTCCAACTACCCTTTACCTTTTCCCAATCATTCCTGAACTTCACCTTCCCCAACACCTTAGATAGGATGCTTGATTTAAGTTAGGTATATTTGAAGACATTGCAAATAAAAATTATATTTTAAAAAAACATTACATATCACATTGTACTATAACAATATCACATTGAACTATACAAATACAATAAACTATATTATTGCCACAGCACAACATCAATATTACATATCACATTGAACTATAACAATATCACATTGAACTATAACAATTACATCGCAATATTAGTAATATTGCATGTAACACAAAATATATAGTTATAGTATCATATTATTATTAGTAATATATTGCATTACATTATATTATCATTATTATATGTTTGTATACACAATATACGATACTATATTATACTACAATATCAAATACAACATACTGTGCCATTGTCACAGTCCAACAATTACATATCACATTGTATTATAACAAATTATATCCCAATATTATGGCGAGCCTTTGAGGGGATATGGGGGTCCTGAGAGGTGTCTAGGAAGAAGGGGGGTGATTGTGGGGGGGAATTTCAGAGGAATATGACTCATTTTGGGGGAATTTTAGCAGAATGTGACACACAGTCTTTTGAGGGGAATGTAAAGACATGGTGGTGACCTTTTGAGGGCATATGGGGGGGCCCTGAGAGATATCTAAGGAGAAAGGGGGCTGTTATGAGGGGCTCTTGAGGGAAATTTCAGAGGAAGATGAAAATAAGGGCTGTTGCGGGGAATATGATGCACTGTTGAGGGGATATGGGGGTCCTGAGAGGTGTCTAGGGAGAAAGGAGGTAGATTGTGAGGGGAATTTCAGAGGAATATGACTGGATTTAGGGGGTCTTTTGAGGGAATGTGAAGGTGTTAAGGTGAGCTTTTGGGGGATATGGGGTCCTGCGAGGTGTCTAGGGAGAAAGGGGGCTGTTATGAGGGGATTGTGAGGGGAATTTCAGAGGAAGATAGTAAACAAGGCCTTTTGAGGGGATCTGGGGGGCCCCGAGAGGTGTCTAGGGAGAAAGGAGGTAGATTGTGAGGGGAATTTCAGAGGAATATGACTGGATTTAGGGGGTCTTTTGAGGGGAATGTGAAGGTGTTAAGGTGAGCTTTTGGGGGATATGGGGGTCCTGTGAGGTGTCTAGGGAGCAAGGGGCTGTTCTGAGGGGAATTTCAGAGGAAGATAGTAAACAAGGCCTTTTGGGGGGATATGGGGGCCCTGAGAGGTGTCTAGGGAGAAAGGAGGTAGATTGTGACGGGGAATTTCAGAGGAATATGACTGGATTTAGGGGTCTTTTGAGGGGAATGTGAAGGTGTTAAGGTGAGCGTTTGGGGGGATATGGGGGTCCTGTGAGGTGTCTAGGGAGAAAGGGGGCTGTTATGAGGGGCTTGTGAGGGGAATTTCAGAGGAAGATAGTAAACAAGGCCTTTTGAGGGGATGTGGGGGCCCTGAGAGCTATCTAGGGAGAAAGGGGTGTGATTGTGAGGGGGATTTCAGAGGAACATGACTGGATTTTGGGGAATTTTAGAAGAATGTGACATATGGCCTTTTGAGGGGAATGTAAAGACATTGTGGTGACCTTTTGAGGGGATGTGGGGGCCCTGAGAGGTGTCTAGGGAGAAAGGAGGTAGATTGTGAGGGGGAATTTCAGAGGAATATGACTGGATTTAGGGGGTCTTTTGAGGGAATGTGAAGGTGTTAAGGTGAGCTTTTGGGGGGGATATGGGGGTCCTGTGAGGTGTCTAGGGAGAAAGGGGGCTGTTATGAGGGGATTGTGAGGGGAATTTCAGAGGAAGATAGTAAACAAGGCCTTTTGAGGGGATGTGGGGGCCCTGAGAGCTATCTAGGGAGAAATGTGAAGGGGGTGATTGTGAGGGGGAATTTCAGAGGAACATGACTGAGATTTAGGGAGAAAGGGGTTTTGAGGAAATGTGACATATGGCCTTTGAGGGGAATGTAAAGAATTGGTGTTTTGAGGGGATGAGCTTTGTGGGGAATTTCAGAGGGACTGGATTTAGGGGGTCTTTTGAGGGGAATGTGAGGTGTGTCTAGGTGAGCAATAGAGGGGGCTAGGAGAAAGGGGTGATTGTGAGCAGAGGGCTGTATGAGGGGATTGTGAGGGAAATTCAGAGGAAGATAGTAAACAAGGCCTTTTGAGGGGATGTGAAGGTGGGGTGAGCTTTTGGGGATATGGGGTCCTGTGAGGTGTCTAGGAAAGGGGGCTGATTGTGAGGGGGGAATTTTTTGAGGGGATGTGGGGGCCCTGAGAGCTATCTAGGGAGATATGACTGAGGGGAATTTCAGAGGTGACTGGATTTAGGGGGTCTTTGAGGGAATGTGAAGGTGTTAAGGTGAGCTTTGGGGGATATGGGGTCCTGTGAGGTGTCTAGGGAGCAAGGGGCTGTTATGATTGTGAGGGGGAATTCAGGGAAGATAGTAAACAAGGCCTTTTGAGGATGGGGGGCCTTGAACTATCTAGACTGGGGGTGATTGTGAGGGGAATTTCAGAGGAACATGACTGGATTTAGGGGGTCTTTTGAGGGGAATGTGAAGGTGTTAAGGTGAGCTTTTGGGGGGATATGGGGGCCCTGCGAGGTGTCTAGGGAGCAAGGGGGCTGTTATGAGGGGATTGTGAGGGGGATCAGAGGAAGATAGTAAACAAGGCCTTTTGGGGGGATGTGGGGCCCTGAGAGCTATCTAGGGAGAAAGGGGTGATTGTGAGGGGAATTTCAGAGGAACATGACTGGATTTTTTTTGGGGGAATTTTAGAAGAATGTGACATATGGCCTTTTGAGGGGAATGTAAAGACATTGTGGTGACCTTTTGCGGGGATGTGGGGGCCCTGAGAGGTGACTAGGGAGAAAGGCGGTAGATTGTGAGGGGGAACTTCAGAGGAATATGACCGGATTTAAGGGGGGGGGTCTTTTGAGGGGAATGTGAAGGTGTTAAGGTGAGCTTTGGTGGGGATGTGGGGGCCCTGAGAGGTGTCTAGGGAGCAAGGGGGCTGTTATGAGGGGATTGTGAGGGGGAATTCAGAGGAAGATAGTAAACAAGGCCTTTTGAGGGGATGTGGGGGCCCTGAGAGCTATCTAGGGAGAAAGGGGGTGATTGTGAGGGGGAATTTCAGAGGAACATGACTGGATTTTGGGGGGAATTTTAGAAGAATGTGACATATGGCCTTTTGAGGGGAATGTAAAGACATTGTGGTGACCTTTTGAGGGGATGTGGGGGCCCTGAGAGGTGTCTAGGGAGAAAGGAGGTAGATTGTGAGGGGAATTTCAGAGGAACATGACTGGATTTAGGGGGTCTTTGAGGGGAATGTGAAGGTGTTAAGGTGAGCTTTTGGGGGATATGGGGTCCTGAAACATGAGGTGTCTAGGGAGAAAGGGGGCTGTTATGAGGGGATTGTGAGGGGGAATCCAGAGGAAGATAGTAAACAAGGCCTTTTGGGGGATTTGGGGGGAGGGGAACTTGGGGGCGATTCCTGAGGGAAGCTGGCCCGCGGGCGCTGAGGCGTTCTCAGGGGCGGGACTCACAGGGTTTTGGGCATTTCGTCCTCCATGGCGAGGCGAGGGCAATGGCGGGCCGAGTCCTTCCTTCCTTCCTCCCTCCCTTCCTCCGTCCGCCCGATCCGGGAGGCCTTCCTCCCTCAGGCCTCCTGCCTTCCTTCCTGGGCCTTCCTCCTTCCTTCCCCCGGGCGCCTTCCTTCCTCCTCCTCCTCCTCCTGCCGCCGCGCTTCCTCTCCTCCTTCCCCGCTCGCTCTTCCTAAGATGGCGCTGGCGGGCAGAAAGGCCCCGGGCCGGCCGACGGAGAGGGCGGCCAAGGCGCATGCGCGGCGGCGGCGGCAGCGGCAGCAGCGTCGCGCGGGCACCCGCCGTCCCCGTCTGCGCATGCGCCCCGCTGGGCCGAGCCCGCCAATCGGAAACCGCTCCATAACATTCTCCCGAGGACAGCCTCGCCTCGCGGGAATTCCGCTCTGCGCATGCGTGGAAAAAGAACTTTTTTTAAAAAAAATTTAAATACATTTTTATTTTGGGGGGTTTTAAAAATATAATTTCAAAAATGAGAGTCTCCCCATAATAATAATAATAAATAAATACATATAAATAACACAAAACTTTTTGCGCCGCCCGGGAATCGAACCCGGGTCGCAAGAATGGGAATCTTGCATGATACCACTACACCAGCGGCGCAGGCGAAGGATTCCGCCCAAAAACACCTCCAAGAAGGGTTCCGGCCTGTAGAGCTGCCATGGGCAGGGGCTCCTCCTGCAATGTGGCTTCTTGTGCAAAAAGGGGTTGGGGCTGAGACTCCCTGGGAGGCCCCTTCCCCCATCAGGAGAGTGATAGTGATGGTGATGACGATACTGTTACTGGTGCCACATTAGGAAATGTGTAACCAAGGTTACAACAATGTCTGTTATAGAACTCCAATACGCCGATGATAACGTAGTCTGTGCACATTCAGAAGAAGACCAACAAGCCACTCTAAACACCTTTGCAGGTGCATACGAGGGGCTCGGCCTCTCATTAAACAGAGGAGGCCCCTTTCCCCATCAGGATGATGATGATACTGTTACGGGAAATCGTCTATTGGACCGATAGCAAGCTATTGAACAGCAGCAGACCGGAAGCCAAAGGTCATAACAACATCTGTTATAGAACTCCCATATGCTGATGATAACGTAGTCTGTGCTCATGCAGAAGACCTACAAGCCACTCTAAGCACCTTTAGAGAAACAGAAGCAATCAATCAATCAATCCATCAGTTTATTTGTATGCCGCTCTTCTCACCCCGAAGGGGACTCGGTGCGGCTCACAACACAATACAAAACAGTGTAGACAGTGAAGCAGACGAGGAGCTCATTGAACATCAAAAAAACCAAAGTGCTCTTCCAGCAGAAGGCACCAGGCAATCCTCTGCAAAGCCAGAAATACTTTTCTGGAAAGGGAAAGAGGCTTTTTGCATGATTTCTGGTAAGCTATCTCGCTACACTAAGCTTGTGCATCACTCTCTCCTGACTGTACTTCTGCTAAAAACACCAATTCTGCTTTATTCCTTGCTTTTTTTCTTGTAACTGATTCTGGCCAATAAATCAGTTACACAGCTTGCTTTTCAAACTCAAGGTGCAGCCCAATTCACCTGCCAATCCCGTTTGACTCCTGGTTTCACATTTTTGACTGCTTTCGCAGATCTGCTCACTGAAAATGCACAGCACTTCATTATTAACGGTAAACAACATAACATCATTATCACAGAACAAAATATCACAAGAATTAGCAATATTATAGACTTGATCCACCCTATGTCTTTTATAGGCAGCCTGGGGCGCTCCGGCCGCGCTTCCGCATGCGCGGAGCTTTTTGCGCATGCGTACTAGCTCCCGCTTTGGAGCCAGTGCACGTGCGCAGATTGGCGCATGCGCACTGGCCGCCAAAGCGGGAGGCGCGCTCTGGAGCCAGTGCACGCGCAGATTGGCGCATGCTCACTGGGGGGGGGGGATTTTTTCGCATACCCGCCGGGAACAGCTTGGTCCGCCCCTGCTTGGCAGCCCCCCCTCCACAAAAGTCAACATTGACACTGAAATGTGGCACCACCTGAGCTCTGCGAGTGCAGCATTTTTTATTTTTTATGTGAATGAAGCAGAGAGTGCTTGAGGTCCGGGACGTCCGCCGGGAGACCAAGGGGCTTGTCGATAAATCCATTCCCCTCCCAACCCTGCTCTACGCCTGCCAGACGTGGGCTGTCTACGGACGTCACACGCAACTCCTGGAACGATTCCATCCGTGCTGCCTCCGGAAAAATCCTGCAAATCTCTTGGGAAGTCAGGCGGGGAAATGTCAGCGTGCTGGAAGAAGCTGGGATTTGTAGTTTGGTGAGGCACTAGCCTCGTTTGGCGGAGAAGGCTCAAGACCTTGTGAAGCTACGAGGGCGGGTCAATAAGTCCGTGACCTTTTGAATTTCCGGCCTCTGAACTGAAAGGGCGACACTGCTCCTGTCAAGAGGCATCTGTCAGTTAACTCCTGTCAAAAATTGAACAAGCTGCGTCATTTAGTTTGTGTTTGATAGCACAGTGTTTCCCAACCTTTTTTGAGCCGTGGCACACTTTTAACATTAAAAAAATCCGGGGGCACACCACCAACCAAAATGACACAAAATGACACTCTAACACAGTAAAGAATGGCTGGGGATGGTGACCTGTGGGGAGTGCCGAAGCCGGGAGGGGGAGAAGCCAGGCCACGCCATGCCCCGCCCCTTCCCCGGCTTCAGTTCTCCCATAACGCCAGCCTTGAGGGGCAGTGCCAAGCCAGCATTGTGCTGGCTCTGCCACCGCTGGCTTGGCACTGCCCCTCAAGGCTGGCGGCTGTGGGAGTGCGGGGCCGGGGAGGGGCGAGCCAGGCCGCACCATGCCCCCCTCCCCCCAGCTTCAGTTCTCCCACAGGTTCGCCAGCTTTGAGAGGGCAGTACCACGCCAGCATTGTGCTGGCTCTGCCACCGCTGGCTTGGCACTGCCCCCTCAAGGCTAACAAAGCTGTGGGAGTGCTGAAGCTGGGGGGAAGGGGCGGAGCCAGGCTGCATCATGCCCCCCCTCCCTCCTGGCTTCAGCTCTCCCACAGAGGAGGAGCATGAGCGGTGGACGGGCTTCAGTAGGCAGGGCTCCCTCTGCGCAGCTTCAACAAGCAAGGGGCGAGAGTCATGGTGGATTGGAGGCTGGTTGGGGAACGGCGTCAAGGAGGCAGCGCCCGGTCCCTTCTTGATAGCAGACTACTGCCTGATTTGAGGAGAAAATGGGAAAAAGTGGATTTCGTGTGCTCATTAAGCATTATTTTTTCACGGAAAAAAACCCATCCCTCAAACCAAGGCTAAGCTTGAAAAATACGATGGGGACTCTGCGCCATCCATTTCAATGGTAAAAAAGTGGTTTACTGAATTTTGTTATGGCCGTACAAGCACGGAAGATGCTGAACGTTCTGGACGCCCAGTTGAGGTCTCTACACCCGAAACAATTGAAAAAAAATTACGATATAGTGTTGGCCGATTGGAGATTGAAAGTGCGAGAGATTGTGGAAGCCATAGGCATCACACATGGCTCAGTGGTTTCAATTTGAAATGATCACTTGGGTATGAGAAAGCTTTCTGCAAGATGGGTGCTGCGTTTGCTCACAATCGACCACAAGCGCAATCGTGTGACAGTTTTGTAGGAGTGTTTGGCATTGTTCAACCGCAATATGGATGAGTGTCATAACCGTGGATGAAACGTAGATCCACCACAACACACCAGAGACCAAACAGCAGTCAAAACAGTGGGTTTCTCGGGGTGAATCGGTGCCAAAGAAGGCCAAGGTCGGTTTGTCAGCCAATACAGTAATGGCGACCGTTTTTTGGGATGCACGCGGTATAATCCACATTGACTCCCTTCAAAAGGGTAAAACAATCCATGGCGAATATTATGCCAACTTATTGGGTCGATTTAATGAGGATTTGATGGGGGAAACGACCGCATTTGGCCAAGAAAAAAGTTCTTTTGCACCAGGACAATGCAAGGGTGCACACGTGTGCAGTTGCCATGGCAACAATCCATGAATTGGGATACAAATTGCTCTCTCATCCGCCCTATTCTCCGGATGTGGCCCTGAGTGACTATTTCTTGTTTCCAAACCTGAAGAAATGGCTCGGCGGAAAGAGACTGGACTCCAACGATGAAATCATCTCACAAACAGATACCTATTTTGATGACCTCAACAAATCTTATTTTTTGGAAGAGATAAAAAAATTGGAGAAACGTTGGACAAAGTGTATCGAGCTCAAAGGAGGCGACGTTGGAAAATAAAATGATTTTTTTATCCAAAAACCTGTGTTTTATTCAAAAAGTCACGGACATATTGACCCACCCTCGTACATATCACATCTTGTTTCCCTAGTGCAGTGTTTCCCAACCAGTGTGCCGTGGCACACTAGTGTGCGGTGAGCGATCATCAGGTGTGCCGTGGGAAATGGGAACCTCCAATCCCCTTTCTTCTCCCTCCTGCCGAACACTTTTTCTTCTCCACTCGGGCTCCCTTCTTCCCAGCCTCGCTCTGCTCGCTTTGCCTCGCTTTGCTCTGGGGCGAGTCTGCGCAGTAGCGCCCGCACGGGTCACGCCTTCCTCCCTCCCCCCTCCCCTCCTGAACACGCTCACGCTGCCCCCTCGGATCAAAATGGCGGCAGAAGCGGCAGTGGAGAAGAAAAAGTAAGTGTTGGGCAGGAGGGGGAAGAAAGGGCGCGAAGGGGGAGGGGGAGGAAGAGGTCTCTGTCGAATCTGGCATGGGCAAACTTGGACCTTCCAGGTGTTTTGGACTCCAACTCCCACCATTCCTAGCAGCCTCATGCCCTTTTCCTTTTCCCCCCCCAGCCACTTAAGCAGGAAAGGGCCTCAGGCTGTTGGGAATGGTGGGAGTTGGAGTCCAAAGCACCCAGAGGGCCAAAGTTTTCCCATGCCTGTTTGAGGGACCTTAAAGTGGTGAGCCTCCTTCCAACATTGTGATTCTGGATAGAAAACAAACAACAACATAACATAACATTGTTTGAGTCCACAGTGTTCTCTGGGTGTAGGTGAACTACAACTTCCAAACTCAAGGTCAATTCCCAAGCAAACCCTTTCAGTACTTTCTGTTGGTAATGAGAGTTCAATATCCATTGTTGCAAGAGTTCAGGATGCTCTTTGATTGTGTGTTAACTATAAATCCCAGAAACTGTAACTCCCAAATGTCAAGGTCTATTTTCTCAAACTCCATCTGTGTTCGCATTTGGGCATATTGAGTATTCATGCCAAGTTTGGTCCTGATGGAACATTGTTTGAGTCCAGAGTGCTCTCTGGATATAGGTGAACTACAACTCCAAAACCCAAGGTCAATGCCCACCAAACTCTTATGGCATTTTCTCTTGCTTATGGGAGTTCTGTGTGGGAAGTTTTTGTCTTTCCGCCATTCCTGCCAGGATATCTATGTTGTGTTCATCGAAACAGGCCTGGTTTTCACACTGAGTGTATAATACATTCAAAAACATATTAACTAGATGTATGACTGTGTTAGAGTGTCATTTTGTGTCATTTTGGTTGGTGGTGTGCCCCAGGATTTGGTAAATGTAAAACAATGTGCCTCGGCTCAAAAAAGGTTGAAAAACACTGCCCTAGTGATCCTATCCAGCCCACCAGAGTTGTGCCAAAGCAGGAAGGCGCATGAGGCCCCCAAAGCTCTCCCAACCAAGGCGTGTGCGCCAAGGCCGCAGGGCCAGGCCTTCTTGGCTCCCTTCCCGGGCCTGCCTTCTTTCCTCCGCCCTTTCCCGGGACTTTGCTGCCAGGAGGAGCCAGCCCAGGCCCCTTTCCCCTCCCTTCTTTCCCCTTTCCCCTGAGCCTTGGCCATGGTTTGGCAAGAGAGAGCTTCTTCCCTCCTGGGCGCCTTCCTCCCCTTCCTCTTCTCTTCCCTTCTCCTGCTCCAAACTTCAGCCTCACCAGACCTGCGCCGCCCACCTGCCAGGATAGGTAAACTTATTTAGGGGAGAGAAATATGCTGACTAGGGGGGGGGGGGTGTCAGTTAAAGGAGGCAATGGCTTTCTCTTCCCCACCCCCCTCTTCCTGGGTCCCTCTCTGCACGGTTGTGCTTTGCTGCTCCGAAACCCTTTGGAGAGACAGGAGGCCTTGGCATCACCTCCTGCTGGGAAGACTACTTGCTTGCTATGACATGAGTACCAACCCCCAGAGTTGGACACCACGAGACTAATGCTCAAGATCCTGCAAGGAGGACTCCCGCCATGCGTGGAGAGAGAGAGTTGCCAGATGGACAAGCTGGGTTCACAAAAGGCAGAGGAACCAGAGAGCCAATTGCCAATATCCGGGTGCTGGAGAATGGAGAAAGGCAGGGAGTTCCAATGCCGACTTCTGTTTTCTTGACTATTCTAAAGCCTTTGATTGTGTGCATCGTAATAAATTGTGTGCCTCTATGTCTCATCTCGCAGCCTAAGATGATCTGGGGAGGCCCTGCTCTGGCTCACACCTACATCGCAAACAGGGCCTTCTCGGCTTTGGCCCCCTACCTATGGAACGCTCTCCCAAACGAGATAAGATCGACCCCCATCCCCCCTGGCTCTCAGAAAAAAAATTAAAATCGTGGTTCTGGGACCAGGCCTTCGGGCAGCAGACGTAGTTTTTGCACCTTAGTGGACATTGACTGGAATGGCGTTGCGGCAGATGGCATTGTGCTCTGTTTTGTGGTTTTAACTCATGCTACATCTCTTTATTTATTTATTTACGGCATTTATATGGCACCCTTCTCATCCCGAAGGGGACTCAGAGTGGCTGACATGTAAAATGTAGATACAATATATTATACTAGCTGTACCCGGCACGCGTTGCTGTGCCCTTTTTAGGAGATGCGAGAAAGTTCAATCATCCACGGTGTGCCCTCCTCTAAACTGCAGTTGGATGGAGTGTGGGTCATGGGGGGGCATGGTGTGCCAAGTTGGGTCTTTATTGGTCTTGGTTCTGGGCCACAGTGGTCTGTGGGGAATGATGGGTTTTGAATTACTACAAATCCCATTTTCCATGGTGGTACTTCAAGTCCCATCATGCATGGTCGGGGCTCTGTGTGCCAAGGTAGGTTACTGTAAATTCAGGCCATACACAATGTCCCATGAGCTGAGGCCTAGTTAGGAACAGCAAGTTAATGAAGCCTTACTGTCAATTCAGGCCATACACAATGTCCAATGAGCTGAGGTCTAGTCGGAGAATCAAGTTAATGAAGCCTTACTGTCAATTCAGAGCGTAAACAGCTTCCCAGTAAGTGAGGCTAGTTAGGGAAATCAAGTTAATGAAGCCTTACTGTCAATTCAGAGCGTAAACAGCTTCCCAGTAAGTGAGGCCTAGTTAGGGAAATCAAGTTAATGAAGTCTTACTGTCAATTTAGAGCGTAAACAGCTTCCCAGTAAGTGAGGCCAAGGATCGAATTTTCATGTTGGCTGGCCAGTGCCTAGCAGTTATGCAAAATTTAGAGCCAGCCCATTAAGTGGCAGCCAATCATGTTGTTCAGAATGTAGAGGCTGGGTGAGTCTTTGTTCTGCCCTGGAGGATGCTGGTAAATGTAGTTTTATTTTTACTCGTTGTTTTGGGGGCTTTTTAGGTTGTGGGGGGGAAAGTTTCTTTGCTACAAACGTACCTTGCTTGAGGCCTATTTCTGTTGGCAAGCATTGTGTTTCTGCGTTGTATGGTTTCTTTGTTTGAGGTATACATCACATGACGTGAACCCATTTATATAATAGATGATTGCCATACCACAATATTAATATTATGTATTACATTGTACTTTAACATTATGCTGTTATATATAATATATATAATTATAATATCATATTATTAGTAGTAGTATTATATTGTATTACATTATAATATTACAAATATTATATGATATTATATGATATTATAGTCTAAGATCATCTGGGTAGACCCTGCTCTCGCTTTCGCCAGCATCGCAAATGCGGCTGGTGGGGACGAGAGACAGGGCCTTCTCGGCGGTGGCCCCTCGCCTATGGAACGCACTCCCAAACGAAATAAGACCGACTCCATCTCTCCTCGCTTTTAGAAAAAAGCTAAAGTCGTGGTTCTGGGACCAGGCCTTTGGGCAGCAGATGTCAATTGTACCTTTGGATTTGACCAGGCCCGGATTACCCATAGGGCCAATGAGGCCATGGCCTAGGGGCGCGAGCCGAGGGGGGCGCAAATTACGGCCCAAAAAAAGTGTTATAAAATAATTTTTAAAATCGTGCCGCGATTGGCTCCTGCCGCCTGGTACCTAAAAGGAAGGAAGGCAGGAGAGAGGAAGGAAGGGGGGGGGGCTCCCTCCTCGGCAACCTGCAGACAATACAGCCGGGAGCCAGCCCCCACATGACCCAGCGGAGGGCGCACCACATGACCAGGAGGAGTCCACACTCTGGTTACATCCCGTATAGACTACTGCAACGCACTCTACGTAGGGCTGCCTTTGAAGACTGTTTGGAAGCTTCAATTAGTCCAGCGTTCGGCAGCCAGGTTGCTTACGAGAGCAAGATATCGAGAGTGCACAACGCCCTTGTGATTACTTTTCCCCAAATCTAGAGTAAGGAGGAGTGAGAGATGACCACTAAGCAAAGATCGGGGAATTGGGCTACGATAGCGGCCTGTAAACGATTGCAGCTTGACCTTGCTTTAACTTCCTTGGCCCAATGCTACCCAGTCCTGGGAGTTGTCGTTTTGCTGAGGCCGCCCCAGCACTCTTGAGCAGAGATTTCAAGACCTTGTTAAACTACAGCTCCCAGTACTCCACGGCATTGACCCATGGCAGTTCAAGTGGGGCCAAACTGCAGCCAGTCTACAATTTACAGGAATCATATTTAGTATCAAAGGACATGTGCCTCTGTTGCGCAGGCAGTGAAGTTGCGACATAACGTTTACTGTTTCAAAGTCCACCCGAAACAATTACTCACTGTCCCCAAGTTATGAGCAAGATCAGTTCTGTAGGTTTGTTCTTAAACTGAATTTGTCTGTAACTTGGAACAGGGACATTCTTTAATTGTAACTCCAGCCAAATACATCTCTGTGTGTGTGTGTGTGTTTTAGCTTTGGATTGCATAGGGCAATAACAGAACAAAACATTTAAACGGACAATTTGAATAAACCAATTAATCTCTCGGCATTACTTCGTGAACAAAGATTCTTAGGAAGGACTCATCCCCACGCTTTTTACAAGCGCGTTGATGACTAAAAAGGCCAATCTGAGATAGGCAAGTCCGGTTGCAGAAAGCACAGCAGAAAGTCTCCTTGGGTGATGTTGTTTCCAAGTTGCGGTTCTTTCTGCGTTGTCGTTTCTCTTCAAGACCCGTTCGGCGTGTCTTCTCGAAAGAGGCCGCAGCATTGTGGAGAGTGCGTCTCCATGCCTCCCGATGTGAGGCCAGGGTGGACCATTGTTGGTGAACAATCTGGCCAAGCCTGAGGTGTTGTTTCAGGGAGTCCTTATATCTCTTTTTGGGGGCGCCTCTCTTGCGCTGACCCGTGGCGAGTTCACCATAGAGTAGTATCTTTGGGAGGCGGTGGTCCTCCATCCTAGAGACCACGTGCCCTGCCCAGCGCAGCTGTGTTCTCAATAGCATGGCCTCAACGCTGGTGACCCCTGCTTGCTCAAGGACAGCAACATTCGTCACATAGTCGGTCCAGTGTCTATTTAGGATTGTGCGAAGACAGCACTGATGGAAGCGTTTCAGGAGTCGTAGGTGTTGGCGATAGGTGACCCATGTTTCAGACCCATAGAGGAGAATAGACAGTATGATAGCTCTGTACTCTGATTTTGGTGCTTTGCCTCAGGTGCTTGTTGCTCCAGACTCTTTTGTGAAGCCTTCCGAATGCACTCTATGCCTTTGATAATCTGTGATCTATCTCTTTATCAATCTTGGCGCCTGAAGAGATGATGCTTCCCAGGGAGGTGAACTGCTGAATGGACTTAAGCACAGATTTGTCTATGCTGACGTGGGGATGATGGTGTTCTTCCTGTGGTGCGGGCTGGTAGAGGACTTCCGTTTTCTTCAGGCTGACTTCCAGCCCAACAATTCTGCAGCTGTTGCAAAGCAGGATGTGAGGCGCTGCAAAGCTGCTTCTGGATGGGCGACAAGGGCAGCATCGTCACAAATAACAACATCATCGTTTACAATTAAACACCTTGGCTAAAACATGTAATCAACCAGGCTCTTGGATAAGTTCGGGGTGATTGTCTTCAAAGATCGTCAGACGAGGTAGAATCGTTCATAAGCGATGAATCTTTCTCTCCATAGGCTAACATAGAACAGCAGGTTTTTAAGGAAATTAGAATTAAACAAAAGGGAATTAAACTTCTGGGCAGGAACAGTCTGGGAAGAATTAGTTGATAAGGACCCAGTCCTGCCATTGGCTATGCAAGGGTGCTGGGCTCTTTGGAGAATACAACCTCTCAAGCCTCCTTTATGCAATGCTTGTCTGTTGTGTAATAATGTTTTATTAGTACATCGTTTCATGACCTGAAGTGACCCAACAGATATGGTATATTTGCCCTTAGACAACTGCAAGAGAAATGTAGGGAGCAGAACAAAGGACTCTATGTCACATTTGTCGACCTCACCAAAGCCTTCGACACTGTGAGCAGAAAAGGTCTGTGGCAGATCCTGGAACAAATGGGATGTCCCCCCAAATTCCTCAAAGTGATTATCCTGTGACATGAGGGCCAGCGCGGTCAAGTCAGATACGGCGATGCTCTCTCGGAGCCCTTTCTCATAACTAATGGAGCGATACAAGGTTGTGTTCTTGCACCAACCCTATTTACACTCTTCTTCAGCATGATGCTCCAAAGGGCTACGGCAGACCTCGAAGAAGAAGACGGCATATATATACGCTGTCGTACTGATGGCAGCTTGTTCGACTTAAGCCGCCTGAGGGCTCGCACTAAGACTCTAAACTATCTAGTCCGTGAGCTGCTTTTTGCTGACGATGCTGCCCTTGTCGCCCATTCAGAAGCAGCCCTGCAGCCCCTCACGTCCTGCTTTGCAGCAGCTGCAGACCTATTTGGGCTGGAAGTCAGCCTGAAGAAAACGGAAGTCCTCTCCCAGCCCGCACCGCAGGAAGAACACAATCACCCCCACGTCAGCATTCGGAAGGCTTCACAAAAGAGTCTGGCGCAACAAGCACCTAAGGCAAAGCACCAAAATCAGTGTGTACAGAGCTATTGTACTGTCTATTCTCCTCTATGGGTCTGAAACATGGGTCACCTATCACCAACACCTACGACTCCTCGACGTTTTCATCAGCGCTGTCTTCGCACAATCCTAAATATACACTGGACCGACTATGTGACTAATGTTGCTGTCCTTGCGCAAGCAGGGGTCACCAGCGTTGAGGCCATGCTATTGAGAACATGGCTGCGCTGGGCAGGGCACGTCTCTAGGATGGAGGACCACCGCCGCCTAAAGATACCACTCTACGGTGAACTCACCACGGGTCAGCGCAAGAGGCGCCCCCAAAAAGAGATACAAGGACTCCCTGAAACAACATCTCAGGCTCGACCAGATTGATCACCAACTATGGTCCACTCTGGCCTCACATCGGGAGGCATGGAGACGCACTATCCACAATGCTGCAGCCTCTTTTTGAAGACACGCTGAACGGGTCTCAAAGAGAAACGACAACGCAGAAAGAACCGCAACTTGGAAAGAACACTACCCAAGGAGACTTTCTGCTGTGCTTTCTGCAACCGGACTTGCCTATCTCAGATCGGCCTTCTTAGTCATCAACGCGCTTGTAGAAAGCGTGGGGTGAGTCCTTCCTGAATCTGAACCTTCGTTTGCGAAGAAAAGCCAAGACGTCGTGACCTGAAGTGTTTGTCTTGTTTGTAGTTTACAGTTACCTGGTTTCTTTCTACTGAAGCAGTGGGAGGGGCTGTGATCATGTGACGGACAGTTTAGAACAGGCCTGGGCAAACTTCGGCCCTCCAGGTGTTTTGGACTACAACTCCCACAATTCCTAACAGCCTATAGGCTGTTAGGAATTGTGGGAGTTGTAGTCCAAAACACCTGGAGGGCCGAAGTTTGCCCAGGCCTGGTTTAGAATGACCAGTATTAAAAGGAATGACAGAGTGGTCAGTTGACCTTGGAGCCTTGTTAGATCATGTCTGTTGGAGCCTGTAGTCCTTGCGTGTGCAGAAGCTAACCTACATCACCTAAAGGGCTGGAAGGCATTTGGGTTGGGTGAAACGTGCCATCCTTCCTAGCCAAGGCCGGCTGTGAAAGGGAATTAATACAAGGCCGCTGCATTCCAGGTAACGCTTACCTATGAAAGGGTATTCATAAGGGGTGACTTCTTTTCAGGGGTGATCGGAGCGGGGATCGGGGGCACGTCTGCTGCCTATTTCCTGCGCCAGAAGTTCGGCAAGGATGTCCCCATCGACGTCTTTGAGCGAGGCGAGGTGGGCGGCCGCCTGGCGACGATCGACTTGGAAGGAAAAGGCTACGAAGCGGGAGGAACCATCATCCACCCGCTCAACCTGCACATGAAGCATTTCGTTAAGGAACTGGGTAAGGCCTTTCTGTATCCTAAAGCAGGGCCGGGCTATAGCACCGCTGGCCAATCGCCACCAGCAAAGCAATGGGATCTACCAACCCAAAGGTTGCCAGTATGAAGCCCGGATCGGGGTGAGCGCCCAACTCTCAGCCCAGCTCAGTTTAGCTAAACAGTTCAAAAACAGCTTAGAGCTGTAAGTAGAGAAATTAAGGCGGCCCTTCAAGTACGCTGGCCCCAGACCATGGAAGGCCTTCAAGGTTAGCACCAACACCTAGAAGGCAATCCGGTACTCGATGGGGAGCCAGGGCAAACGCAGGAGGACTGGTGTGATGTGACATGTCGATGCCACTCCAGCCAGCAGTCGAGCGGCAGCGTTCTGCACTAGCTTGAGTTTCCGGGTCACCGACAAAGGGAGGCCGATGTAGAGGGCGTTACAGTAGTCCAGCCTCGAGATGACCGTAGCCTGAATCACCGTGGCTCGGTGGTTCTTGGAGATGTAGGGGGGCCAACTGTCTGGCCTGGCGCAGGTGGAAAAATGCCGCTCTGCTCACCGTGGAGACCTGAGTCTCCATCATGAGCAGAGGGTCCAATTGGACCCCCAGGCTTTTTACAAGGGACGACGGGCAGATTGCCTCGCCGTCCATAACGAAATTAGCTCCGCAAGCACCGCAGGGTCTTGTCTTCTCCCCAAAACCACCTATTATAGCCTTTCTCCTACTGCTTTGAGGTATTTCATACTCACCTTGGTGAGGTGAGCATTACATCCGAGGCCACACTTTGGAATTACACCCCCAAACCAACTTCTACCCCACCACCACCACCTCCTTGCGGCGCCACGCGCCCTCCTTCCTTGACTCTAGGAAGGAGGGTGCGAGGAGGAGGCGGACGGAAGCAGCGGCCCCGGGGGCAGGGCTTCCCTCTGCCTTCTATTCGCGGCGCGCCCTCCCTCCTTGAGTCAAGTAAGGAGGGCGCGAGGAGGAGGAGGAAGGAAGGGAAGCCCCTGGGCCCTCGCGGCACGTGCGCCTCCTCCTTCCTTGACTCTAGGAAGGAGGGTGCGAGGAGGAGGCGGACGGAAGCAGCGGCCCCGGGGGCAGGGCTTCCCTCTGCCTTCTATTCGCGGCGCGCCCTCCCTCCTTGAGTCAAGTAAGGAGGGCGCGAGGAGGAGGAGGAAGGAAGGGAAGCCCCTGGGCCCTCGCGGCACGTGCGCCCCCTCCTTCCTTGACTCTAGGGCAGTGTTTCTCAACCAGTGTGCCGTGGCACACTAGTGTGCCGTGAGCGATTATCAGGTGTGCCACGAGAAAAGCTCTCTGCCCCCCTTCCTTCCCCCTCCTCCTGCCGAACTCCTGCTGCTTGGGGAGGAGGAGGAAGGAGGGCGGCAGCGAAGAAAAAGAAGAATGGGCCGGACGCCGCCTCCTTCGGCCGTTTCCCCAGCCAGCCTCCAATCCGCCATGACTCCCACCATGACTCTGCCCCTCGGAAGCTGAAGCTGCGCAGAGGAGGAGCCCTGCCCACTGACGCCCATCCCCCGCTCTTGCTCCTCCTCTGTGGGAGAGCCGAAGCGGGGGGAGGGGCTCACACAGCTTTGCCAGCCTTGTGGGGGGAGTGCCAAGCCAGCTGTGGCATAGCCTGCACAATGGGGGCTTGGCACTGCCCCCTCAAGGCTGGCGAAGCTGGGAGAACTGAAGCCGGGAGGGGCGGGGCATGGCACAGCCTGGCTCCTCCCCAGCTTCGCACTCCCAGCAACTGCGCCCAGCAGGCTACGATCCCCAGCCGTTCTTGACTGTGTTAGAGTGTCATTTTGTGTCATTTTGGTTGGTGGTGTGCCCCCGGATTTTTATAATGTTAAAAGTGTGCCGCAGCTCAAAAAAGGTTGGGAAACACTGCTCTAGGGGGAGGGAAGCCCCGTCCCCTGGGGGCGCTGCCGGGCATGCGCAGCAGGAGGGCGCAAGCGCCTCTGCCTCCTCTGCCATGGTCCTGGGTGCCACGCATGCCCGGCAGTGGCCCCGGGGGCTTCCCTCCGCCTCCTCCTCCTCGCGCCCTCTTTCCTTGACAAGGGGGTGGGAGTGATGGCGAGGTGGGGGTGCCATTCCCTCCTCCCCCGCCCCCTCTCAGTGCTTTTCCCCGCCCTCCCCCGGGAGAGAGAGAGAGAGTGAGTTGTGGTTTTGTTTCAACTATTTTTGGGGGGTCCGTGTGAATTGCACCCCTCTTGGCTTGCACCCCTAGGCCATGGCCTAGGCTGGCCTTATGGGTAATCCGGGCCTGATAGGCGTTATCCTTTGGAGGGCTTCCTCTTAGATGCACCTCAAAAGATGTCCCTGCCTCTTCTTTGGCCGCCCTCCATTCTTAACCAGCCACGCTTTCTTCTCGTCTGGCCAGGACTGTCTGTTGTCCAGAGTCACGGAGGACTTTTGGGCGTCTACAACGGAGACGAGTTAGTCTTTGAGGAGAGCGGTTGGACCCTCTGGAACTTCCTGAAGCTGCTCTGGCATTACGGGCTGAACGCCATCCGGAAGTCCATGTGGGTAGAGGAGATCCTGGACAAGTTCATGAGGTAATCGGCCCCCAAGTTGGGAAATAATAATAATAATAAATTTATACCCCGCCACCATCTCCCCAAGGGGACTCGGGGCGGCTTACATGAGGCCAAGCCCAACAACACATCAATAAAACAACAATGATGCGTGGGAGGGAAATCAATGTGAGAGCTGGGATCTCCAAAAGCAGTCTAGCTCGGCCCCCTCCCGCTCTAGGAATCCACAACTCAAAACTCCTTCCTTTGTGCCTATACCAGGGCCGTAGCCAGGATTTTGTTTCGGGGCTGAGACTGGGTGGAAGAGGGTCTACCCTAGCAAACCTTTTGTATTGTTATCCCAATAACCCCATTAATGTGGGATATAATGAGCATGGTGATCAGATCATGATATGAATAAACATAACAGTTTCAATAATGTACCAGTAAGGCCTTTTCGCGGACCACCCTGAGAATTTCGGGGGCTTAAGCCCCCTTAGCCCCCTGGCTACATGCCTGGCCTAGACTGTTTATATTTAATTCTGTATTAATGTTTGCATATCCAGACCCGGATTATCACCTTTTTGCGCCCTAGGCCACACTTTGGAATTACGCCCCCTTTACCGCCCCCCCCCCCGCCCCATCATTCAGACTCCCAGGATTGAGTCAAGGAAGGAGGGCGCGAGGAGGAGGAAGCGGAGGGAAGCCCCCGCTTATCAAGGAAGGAGGGCGCGAGCGCCTCTGCCTCTTCCGCCATGTTCCTGGGTGCCGCGCATGCCCAGCAGTGGCCCCGGGGGCTTCCCTTCCTCCTCCTCCTCGCCCTCCTTCCCACGCCCTCGCCCTCCTTCCTTGACTTGCGAGGCCTGTCCGGACCCTGTCCAACTCTAGGATTCTATGATGCCACCCCCTCTTTCCCTTCCTGACCCCAGGATCTACCGCTACCAGGCGCACGACTACGCCTTCAGCTCCAACGAGGCCTTGCTCCACGCCCTCGGAGGGGCTGAGCTCGTCCAGATGTGGAACCAAACCCTCGAGGAGTCTATGCAGAAGGCCGGCTTCTCCCAGAAGTTCATCCACGAAATGGCAGCACCCATCATGCGGTACAACTACGGGCAGGGAGTCGGCATCAACGGATTTGTGGGTAAGTGGGTTTGGCACAGCAATAAAGGCGGTGGGACGTAGGGTGGTGTCGGGGCCATGGCTCTCCAGCACTCCGAAACTCTGCACGACGTCAGGAGCTTCCTTTGGGCTCGTGAAGGTGGCGTAAGGGAAGTACGTCACAAGTTGAATTCCAACTGCAGAAACTGTTTATTGCGGGTCAAACAATAGGCCAGTGTTTCCCAACCAGTGTGCCGTGGCACACTAGTGTGCCGTGAGCGATCATCAGGTGTGCCGTGGGAAATGGGAACCTCCAATCCCCTTCCTTCCCCCTCCTGCCAAACACTTTTTCTCCTCCCCTCGGGCTCCCTTCTTCCCAGCCTCGCTCTGCTCGCTTTGCTCTGGGGCGAGTCTGCGCAGTAGCGCCCGCACGGGTCACGTCCTCCTCCCTCCCCCCTCCCCTCCTGAACATGTTCACACTGCCCCCTCGGATCAAACTGGTGGCAGAAGCGGCAGCGAAGAAGAAAAAGTAAGTGTTGGGCAGGAGGGGGAAGAAAGGGCGCGAAGGGGAAGCGGGAGGAAGAGGTCTCTGTCGAAAGCTGGCATGGGCAAACTTGGACCTTCCAGGTGTCTGGACTCCAACTCCCACCATTCCTAGCAGCCTGAGGTCCCTTTCATCCCCCCCCCCCAGCCACTTAAGCAGGAAAGGGCCTCAGGCTGTTAGGAATGGTGGGAGTTGGAGTCCAAAGCACCGACGTTTTCCCGTGCCTGTTTGAGGGACCTTAAAGTGGTGAGCCTCCTTCCAACATTGTGATTCAGGATAGAAAACAAACAACAACATAACATAACATTGTTTGAGTCCACGGTACTCTCTGGGTGTAGGTAAACTACAACTTCCAAACTCAAGGTCAATTCCCAAGCAAACCCTTTCAGTGCTTTCTGTTGGTGATGAGAGTTCAATATGCCAAGTTTGGTTCAATTCCATTGTTGCAAGAGTTCAGGATGCTTTTTGATTGTGTGTTAACTATAAATCCCAGAAACTGTAACTCCCAAATGTCAAGGTCTATTTTCCCCAAACTCCATCTGTGTTCACATTTGGGCATATTGAGTATTCATGCCAAGTTTGTTTCATCGAAACAGGCCCAGGTTTCACACTGAGTGTATGCATACATTGAAAAACATATTAACTATATGTATTACTGTGTTAGAGTGTCATTTTGTGTCATTTTGGTTGGTGGTGTGCCCCAGGGTTTTGCAAATGTAAAAAGTGTGCCGCGGCTCAAAAAAGGTTGAAAAACACTGATATACTGTATTTACCTTTTACTTGTAAGCCGCTCTTGAGTCCCCTTCCGGGTGAGAAAGGTGGCATATAAATGTCGCAAATAAATAAATAAATAAAATGGGTTTGCAAGGTTTTTAATCTTTTTTTCCCAGAAAGTTAAAAGCACAATATCCTCCTTGGTGTACAAAGATCAATTAATTCATGGGTCTAGACTGGCTAATACAGATGTTCGTTGGCTCTTTATGACTCTAACAAGCAGGAAGGCAAACAGGTTGTAGCTAACAACGGCACTTTTTGGGCCCCTGACCCTGAGCACTTAATTGGAAAGTGTTTATGGGTCGGTCTTATCTCCTTTCCTGTTCCAAGCACAAACTTCAAGCTGCTGGGAAAATTAGGGAGTGCTCTCGAGCCACTTCTGCTCTGACCGATTCATCCTTGAGAGTCCTCAGTCACTTCCCTGTTGCCGCTCTTTCTCCAAACATCAGCATTTTTGCAGGCAAAGGCCTCTGCAAATCAGGACATACGGGGCTTCGAATCATTGGAAGCATCCATGAAAATCCCATTTAAAACTATGTCTCCCTCATTGGCTTTGCAACTCCAGGGTTTCCTAGATCAGTGTTTTTCAACCCTTTTTGAGCCGCGGCACATTTTTTTCTTTTACAAAATCCTGGGGCACACCACCAACCAAAATGACACAAACACAGTAATACATATAGTTAATATGTTTTTAAATGTATTTATACACTCAGTGTGGAACCTGGGCCTGTTTCGATGAACACAACATAGATATCCTGGCAGGAATGGCAGAAAGACACAAACTTCCCACACAGAACTCCCATAACCAAGAGAAAATGCTATAACAGTTTGGTGGGTATTGACCTTGGGTTTGGGAGTTGTAGTTCACCTATAAACAGAGAGCACTGTGGACTGAAGCAATGTTGGATCAGGACCAAACTTGGGGAAAATAAACCTTGACATTTGGGAGTTACAGTTTCTGGGATTTATAGTTAACACACAATCAAAGAGCATCCTGAACTCTTGCAACAATGGAATTGAACCAAACTTGGCATATTGAACTCTCATTACCAACAGAAAGTACTGAAAGGGTTTGCTTGGGAATTGACCTTGAGTTTGGAAGTTGTAGTTCACCTACACCCAGAGAACACTGTGGACTCAAACAGTGTTATGTTATGTTGTTGTTTGTTTTCTATCCAGAATCACAATGTTGGAAGGAGGCTCACCACTTTACGGTCCCTAAAACAGGCATGGGAAAACTTTGGCCCTCTGGGTGCTTTGGACTCCAACTCCCACCATTCCTAACAGCCTGAGGCCCTTTCCTGTTTAAGTGGCTGAGGGGGGGGGGGAAAGGGTCTGAGGCTGCTAGGAATGGTGGGAGTTGGAGTCCAAAACACCTGGAAGGCCCAAGTTTGCCCATGCCAGCTTTCGACAGAGACCTCTTCCTCCCCCTCCCCCTTCGCGCCCTGTCTTCCCCCTCCTGCCCAACACTTACTTTTTCTTCTACACTGCCGCTTCTGCCGCCATTTTGATCCGAGGGGGCAGCGTGAGCGTGTTCAGGAGGGGAGGGGGGGGGAGGAAGACGTGACAACGAAGAGTTTGTTCAAAAATGGAGACTTCTTCCCTTTGGGTATTTGAAAAGGAGACAAAAATAGCTTCTGAAATAGCCGCACGACGGGGGATTGATTAATGTTATGGAACAGATAGAGTTTTGTTAGATAGATTCCATACGGTGTGGTGTCGGACGTCTTGGGTGGGGGCTACACGGGTGGGAACGGGAGGATGGTGGGATTGGGGAAATAGCACGGGTACTTTGTTGAATTTCGTTGAGTGGATACTTTTTTCCCGTTCTGTGGTTTCACCTTTTCCTCCTCCTTTCTCTCCCCAGGCGTGGTGGCTTTCACGGGAGTCGACAAGGGACTCTGGTCCGTGGAAGGGGGCAACAACAGAGTATGCGCCGGCCTGATCCAGGCCTCCAAAGCCCAGCTGATTCAAGGCACTGTCACCTCCGTGGAGGAAACAATGCGACCCAAAGGACGCTCAGGTGAGGTTGATGCGCTTTCTTTCCTTCAGAGTCACCAGGGAGGCCTCTAGCGAATTACAGGCCCAGATTAACCCCTTTTGACGCTCTAGGCCACACTTTGGAATTACGCCCCAAAACCAACCTCTACCACACACCCCCACCTCCTCCTCGCGCCCTCCTTCCTTGAGTCAAGGAAGGAGGGCGCGAGGAGGAGGCGGACGGAAGCCCCGCTCCCGGTGTCGGCAGCGGCCCCGGGGGCAGGGCTTCCCTCTGCCTCTTCCTCTTTGCGGCGCGCCCTCCTTCCTTGAGTCAAACCAACCTCTACTCCTCCTCCTCCTCGTGACGCCAAGACGCCTCCTTCCTTGAGTCAAGGAAGGAGGGCGTGAGGAGGAGGTGGATGGCCCCGCCCCGGTGTCGGCAGCGGCCCGGGGGCAGGGCTTCCCTCTGCCTCTTCCTCTTTGCGGCGCGCCCTCCTTCCTTGAGTCAAGGAAGTAGGGCGCGCAAGGAGGAAAGAAGGGAAGCCCCGAGGCCCTTGCGGTGTGCGCACGCCCTCCTTCCTTGACTCAAGGAAGGAGGGCGCGCCGCAAAGAGGAAGAGGCAGAGGGAAGCCCTGCCCCCGGGGCCGCTGCCGACACCGGGGGTCGGGGCTTCCATCCACCTCCTCCTCGCGCCCTCCTTCCTTGACTCAAGGAAGGAGGGCGCGCGGCGTCACAAGGAGGAGGAGGAGGTGGGGGTGTGTGGCAGAGGTTGGTTTGACTCAAGGAAGGAGGGCGCGAGGAGGAGGCGGCGGAGGGAATGGAAGTTTGATTCCATTCCATCATTGGTAGAGTTCAGAATCCTCTTTGATTGTGAGTGAACTATAACTCCCAGCAACTACAACTCCCAAATGACAAAATCAATTTTTTGACTGATGGTCCCTCCTTGGGTTAGTATTAGTATGTTTTGTGGCCAAATTTGGCAGCAATTTGTCCAGTGGTTTTTGAGTGTCTTTCTGCCATTCCTGCCAGGATCTCTATGTTGTGTTCATCGAAACAGGCCCAGGTTTCACACTGAGTGTATAAATACATTTAAAAACATATTAACTATATGTATTACTGTGTTAGAGTGTCATTTTATGTCATTTTGGTTGGTGGTGTGCCCCAGGATTTTGTAAATGTAAAAAATGTGCCGCGGTTCAAAAAAGGTTGAAAAACACTGGCCTAGCTCACAAAACCAGAGTTGTTTCATCATTTGATTTATTTTATTTTTTTTCCTTCAAGGAGAGACCGCCAAGCTGTACGAAGTCACCTACGAGTCCGCCTCAGGGGTGACGTCCTCTCTCTACGATATTGTCCTGATCGCGGCACCCTTGCACCGTAAAATGGCCGACATCTCCTTCCGCAACTTCAAGCCATCCATTCCCGAATTCTCCAAGCCTTACGAACCCGTCGTCTCCACATTTGTCCACGGGAACATCAACTCTTCTTTGTTTGGCTACCCGGACCCCTCCCAGTTGCTATTAAATGACATCTTCACCATGGACAACCCCAAGGCGTTCCTCTACAGCATCGGCATCGTCCCTGCCGTTAAAGACGAAGAAGCAAGAGTAAGGCCATCCCCACCAGTTTGGAAAATATTTTCCGCCCGGCCGTTGACCAAGGAGCAGCTGAACGTGCTCTTCTCCTCCTACGATTCGGTGGAGTCAAAGGCATGGCTGGCCTACCCTCATTACAGCCCCCCGGAGCAGAGCCCACCCCTCATTCTCCACGACCGCATGTACTACGTCAACAGCATGGAGTGGGTGGCCAGCGCCATGGAAATAACCGCCATCTCAGCCAAGAACGCCGCCCTCCTGGCTCACCACCGCTGGTACGAGCGGGCGGACAAGATCGATCAAGAGGATTTGCACGAGAAACTCAAGACGGAGCTCTGAAGCCGAATGGGCGCTTGGATAGAAAAAGACAGGAGACACCCTCGGACAGCGTTCATATTTTGTGCCTATTTTCCTGCTGCAGCAACATGTTCAATCTCTAGTTCAGCATTTCTCAACCTGGGGGTCACGACCCCTGGAGGGGTCGTGAGAGCGCGTCAGAGGGGTCGCCAAAGACCATCAGAAAACACATTATTTTCTGTTGGTCATGGGGGTTCTGTGTGGGGAGTTTGGCCCTATTCTATTATTGGTGGGGTTCAGAATGCTCTTTGATTGTAGGTGAACTATAAAGCCTATAAAGTCAAGGTCTATTTCCCCCAAACTCCACCACTGTTCACATTTGGGCATGTTGAGTATTAATGCCGAATTTGGTCCAGATTCATAACAATAGCAAAATTACAGTTATGAAGGAGCAACCAAAATAATTTTATGTTTGGGGGGCAGCACAACATGAAGAACTGGATTAAGGGGTCATGGCATTACGAAGATTGAGAAACACTGGTCTAGACTTTTGGAAATTCTTTTTCTAATACAATGCAATACAGCCAGGCCCGGATTAACCCCTTTTGGCGCCCTAGGCCACACTTTGGAATTACGCCCCCAAACCAACCCCCCCTATCTCCTCCTCCTTGTCAAGGAAGGAGGGCGCGAGGAGGCGGAGGGAAGCCCCGCCTCCGAGACCGCTGCCCGGCATGCGCAGCAGGAGGGCGCGAGCACCTCTGCCTCCTCCGCCATGTTCCTGGGTGCTGCGCATGCCCGGCAGCGGCCCTGGGGGCTTCCCTCTGCCTCCTCCTCCTCGCGCCCTCCTTCCTTGACAAGGGGGTGGGGGCGATGGTGAGGGGGGGCGCCATTTCATCCTCCCCCGCCCCCTTGCAGCACTCTGCCCCCGACCTCCACCGAGAGAGGGAGGGAGTCATCTCCATGCCGCGCGTTGCGGTTTTGTTTCAACATTTTTTTGGTCCATGTGATCTGCGCCCCCCTTGGCCATGGCCTAGAGTGGCCTTATGGGTAATCCGGGCCTGAATACACCTTTTTCTGCACATAATATTTGTTTCAAATGCAGCAGGGGAAAACTAAAATTAATCTTGCTTCAGCTTCTGTATGATCAGCTTCGGCAAAAGAAAAAGGAGGAGCGAAGGGGTTCCCTTTCAGGGCGCACCTTTGGGCTCAAGTTCCTCTATAGACAAAACAGTTCTTGATCCCATTAACCCAGTGTTTCTCAACCAGTGTGCCGTGGCACACTAGTGTGCCGTGAGCGATCATCAGGTGTGCCGTGAGAAAAGCTCTCTGCCCCCCTTCCTTCCCCCTCTTCCTGCCAAACTCCTGCTGCTTGGGAGATGAGGAGGAAGGGCCAGGTTGCGGCGAAAAAAAAGAAGGGACCGGGGCGCTGCCTCCTTCGGCCGTTTCCCCAACCAGCCTCCAATCCACCATGACTCTCGCCCCTTGCTTGTTGAAGCTGCGCAGAGGAGCCCTGCCTACTGAAGCCCGTCCACCGCTCATGCTCCTCCTCTGTGGGAGAGCTGAAGCCAGGGGGGAGGGGGGGCATGATGCAGCCTGGCTCCGCCCCTTCCCCCCAGCTTCAGCACTCCCAAGCCAGCAGCTGGCTTGGTAGCCTTGAAAGGGCAGTGCCAAGCCAGCGGTGGCAGAGCCAGCACAATGCTGGCTTGGTACTGCCCTCTCAAAGCTGGCGAACCTGTGGGAGAACTGAAGCCGGGGGAGGGGGCATGGTGCGCCTGGCTCCGCCCCTCCTGGCTTCAGCACTCCCACAGCTTCGCCAGCCTTGAGGGAGCAGTGCCAAGCCAGCGGTGGCAGAGCCAGCACAATGCTGGCTTGGCACTGCCCCTCAAGGCTGGTGAAGTTATGGGAGAACTGAAGCCGGGAAGGGGCGGGGCATGGCGTGGCCTGGCTTCTCCCCTTCCCGGCTTCGGCACTCCCACAGGTCACCATCCCCAGCCATTCTTTACTGTGTTAAGAGTGTCATTTTGTGTCATTTTGGTTGGTGGTGTGCCCCCGGATTTTTTTAATGTTAAAAGTGTGCCACAGCTCAAAAAAGGTTGGGAAACACTGCATTAACCAACAGAGAGCGCAAAGGAACTGCTTGAAGAATTGTGAATGTGATTCACTTGAAGCTGAAGGGAGCCGCCGCCCCTGCCCCCAACACTGGTTTTCAGAGTCTACTAAACCAGGAGGATTTTGAAGTAGAATGAACTGTGAGTGCCATACTACTGATTTAAAAATTAAAATACACGAGGGTGCGTCAAAAAGTTTTGCCTCCTGTGTCGTCAGAATGTTATGAGTGAACCTATAACAGCAGAAGTTGCTCCAGATCCTAGCCCAAACTGTCCTCTACCTCAGTGATTTTCAACCAGTGTGCCGCGGAACACTAGTGTGCCGCGAGAGATCATCAGGTGTGCCGTGGGAAATTATTTTCGAACTTCATTCATATATAAACTATAAGGCGCATCTGTCCCTTTAAGAAATGGAACCACAGCACTCTCATATCACCTAAGAAGTGACGCGAGAGTGCTATGGTCGCGCCATCTTGGAATCGCTCAGACGCGGCTAAGTAAACAAAGTTAGAGTTAGTGCTGCAGCTGCGCGTCAAGTGACCGTGGCAATTTGGGATCACAGCAAGACAAGCGAGTGACAGTCATGGAGAAGTTTTTGAGAAGGGAAACTGCAAATGCAGAACAGGGCCCTGGACAAAATTATGACACAGACGTGTGTGTCTTTCTACCATTCCTGCTATGCACAAACAGTGATATGCTGTAGATAGAAAGCTACAAACACACAAAGAGACTGAATGGTATCAAAAATAGTAATTATATATTGGCATATTAACAAGAAAGTGAGGTTCGCTGACTGAGAACGCTAACATCAAAGGTTCTCCGGCGCTTAACATAGACAATAACAGTGGTACTAATACCATAAGGCGAAAGCGCACAGCGATTCCGGGCGGTACCTCCAGGAGCGGCGTGAGAATGTCCAGCAAGGCAAGAAGGTAAACAAACGAGGAAGGGGATCAGTTGCACAGGCGATGAGGAGAAATAATCCAGGGTATACAATTCTCAGTGATCCCAAGTCGCTGTAATGAGCGGTAAAGGCTAAATGCCTCCGTTTGTAATCCGTGCTCTAAGTAGGGTTGCCACTTTTCGATATAAGAAATAAGGGACATTTACGGGATTTTTCACAAAAATAAGGGACACTTCATTAAAAAAACTTGAAACTCAAACGTTAGGTAGAAATAGTTTTTATTAACAGAATAATGATTGAAACTCACAAAAGAAACTGACTTACACCCTCTTAACAGTACATGGTATGTTTCCGCATGTTTTGTCATGCAGAAAAAACATTATTAGAACTACCTTATTTTCTCCATCTGTATTTAGTACTTGACTTTGCTGACTTTAAAAGTGCACTGTCTAAACATTAAAATAAATTTTACAAGACAGTACATCTTCATGATTATTATGTCAATAGTTAATGGTATTGTATGGGATACACAGCATTGTATAGTATTGGGATGCACAGCTAGGCCTATTTTAAGAGTAACTCTCAAGCAACCAGAAACTATCTTTATCCAACATGATCCAACATTCCCCTTGGGTAACGGTTAATTAGTCTACTGTACTTTGAAAAGTCCTGTATGGCCTCTTCCTTCCAACGGGGACGCAGGCTGCCCTGCGAGTTGGGATCCCCGGGCAGGCATTGCCGTGGAAACCACAGCGCGCACCTTCCTCTGGTCAACCCCGGCCCGCCCAGTCCTGTCCTGCTAGTCAAAAATAAGGGACAGGGCCTGAAAATAAGGGACACAAATTTTAGGGCCAAAATAAGGGACGTCCCTTAGAATAAGGGACATATGGCAACCCTAGCTCTAAGGGCGGCCGATAGCCAAGAGCAGTGCTGTGCAAATGCGCTTCGTTTCCTTTTGCAACCAAAACAAAGCCCGCCGTCTGGAAGGTAAACCAGGGAAGGAACCGCAAGGGAAAGGTCAGTGATACGACCCACTGGAAACGCCGGGCACGCCACAACGGTAGAGCTGCAGGGCCCAATCCGTTTCGCCGAGTATCAGCTTTTTCAAGCGGCCAGGTGCGGAGGAGTTCGCTGGCGTTTAATAGAACATACAACATCTTCGGGTCCATGGAACTGCCTATGATGGGGCATGCCATTGCACGATGTTGTATGTTCTATGAAACGCCAGCGATCTCCTCCGCACCTGGCCGCTTGAAAAAGCTGATACTCGGCGAAACGGATCGTATATACACCTTCCATTCAGTTCCATTTCTACCCACACATATGAAATCTGCACATTATATTTCTCGCGACACTCTGTGTGTCCGTCCTGGGGAGTTCACAGTTGCATGGCACGAGTGATTATGTCACATAGTGCCGTAGCACAGTCCAGGTAGCACGGTCGAGTCAAACAACGGGGAGCTGAGAGAGATGTTCTTTGGGTTGAGTCTGCAGCGGCTTTCATAGAGTTGCAAGCGGCCTGTCCTATTCTCTGGCTCCGTACAACTTCCACATAAACAACCGCCAGGTTTATTTATTTATTTATTTCGTATCTAAAGCATAAATTAGTCTCTCTCTAGCATTACTTCACAAACGAAGATTCTTAGGAAGGACTCATCCCACGGTTTCTACAAGCGCGTTGATGACTATTTTGGAGGTTGGGTGTGTCCTTCGAGCCTGTCCAATGGATTTTTCTGGTGGAGTGCAGCGTGCACATAACTGGCCTCACCCTAGTTTAACCAAAGAATATGTAGCTACTAGTGAGTCAATAGTATGAAAAAAGAGTGCGGGAGTCGAAGTTGCTGTAATCATATATTCATGTTACTTATTTTAAATCTATTACAGTAGTCAACGAAATCCCACAGTAGTGAAACGGGTAAATAATGTCTTATATAATCAAGATATTCTTCAATCTCCACAATTCAATACATGGGAGAGTCCCAGAGCCGCTCGTATAAATCAACACAATGTCCCTTTGTATGTGTATTTGTAATACAAAAACGAAATAGGTTTATAATCCAAAGGTAAACAGGGTGCAGGCTCTGCAAAGGTCGACAGGTGAAGCGATCAAACTAATAATTCATTTAGAGAGAGCCTATCGTTGAGTCCTGATGGGGACTCGGAACCGAGGGAGATTATCCAATGATTTTCACGTTGAAGTCATTTTCTCTTTGTGTCTGAGTGCGGGGCGGACTCAATTCTTTCAAGTACCATTACTGTGAAGTCCTCAAAAGTGTGGTGTTGTTTAAAGTGACAGTAGAGAAGTGAACTTTCATTTTTTGTCCACTTCACCTGTGTTTCCTTTGTTCTACTTAATACCATGTATCGCGCCGTCATTTTGTCTGGAGACCCGATACTTAGTGGCTGCGTCCACAATCGATTTATAAGTTATGACTTCACTGGTATGTATTACCGTTCAGCGTTTCCTTGTCCTGAGGTGATTTGTTTTGGCGGCAGTTATTTTTAAGAAATTGTCGCGCGCAGGGGGTGGGGCCATGCCGGGGGAAGGGGGTGGAGTGGTTTTGGGGGTGACAGGGGCGGGGCCAGGCCGGGGAAGGGGTGGAGTGGTTGTGGGGATGGCAGTGGTTTTTTGGGGTGGTAGGGGCGGGCCAGGCCAGGGAAGGGGGTGGAGTGGTTGTGGGGATGGCAAGGCCGGAAGAAGGGGTGGAGGGGCAGGGCCAGGCCGGGGGAAGGGGTGGAGTGGTTGTTGGGGATGGCAGGGGCAGGGCCAGGATGGGGAAGGGGTGGAGTGGTTTTTTGGGGTGGTAGGGGCCGGGGCCAGGCCAGGGGGTGGAGTGGTTGTGGGGATGGCAGGGGGCGGGGCCAGCCTGGGAGAAGGGGGTGGAGTGGTTGTGGGGATGGCAGGGGGCGTGGCCTGCACTGGGAAGCGGCGCCGGCATTTTGTGTGGGCCGATGTCGGCCAATGGGATTCGCTGGCGGCCGCGGAGGATGCTGGGAAATGTAGGTTTTTTTAATCGTTGTTTTGGGGCCTTCTAGGTTTTGGGGGGGAAAGTTTCTTTGCTAAAAACCTTCCTTGCCTGAGGCCTATTTTTGTTGCCAAGTTTGGTGTCTCTGCCTTGGAAGGTTTCTCTGCCTATGGCAGTCGTTCGATGACGGGTCCCCCTTTATATATATAGATGACTTCACTGGTATGTATTACCGTTCAGCGTTTCCTTGTAGCTCTGTGATTGGGAGGTACTTTATACTCATATGTATTAAGTTAAAGTTATATACAAACATTGTGTTGTTACAGTTATTGCAGTGATTTCCCGGACCAAGTGTATCCGGATTTTTTGTTTACGCGGATTAGTCCCAAGGTCCTGAGGAAGCCCATTTGGGCAAAACGGCTAGACCGTCGACCTTTGCAGAGCCTGCACCCTGTTTACCTTTGGATTAGAAACCTATTTCATTTTTGGATTACAAATTCACATACAAAGGGACATTGTGTTGATTTATACGAGCGGCTCTGGGACTCTCCCATGTATTGAATTGTGGAGATTGAAGAATATCTTGATTATATAAGACATTATTTACCCGTTTCACTACTGTGGGATTTCGTTGACTACTGTAATAGATTTAAAATAAGTAACATGAATATAAGATTACAGCAACTTCGACTCCCGCACTCTTTTTTCATACTATTGACTCACCCTAGTTTAAGCCAAAGGTTCGTCTGCCGGGGCCTAGCAAGCTTGGACGGTGGCAGCGAGGTCCTCAGGTCGTAGGTTTGGTTTGAGTTTCCTTCTCTAGATGGTTGACCTTACAGGGTTAGACAAGCACCATCAGCCCGGGGTTGAAATCAGAGTTTTCCTTCTCCTAGGAGGGTTGCCAAAAGGCTAGAGAGCCCATCCTGCCCGTTGACGCTCTTTGTCAGACCCTTCGGTTGTGTCCTGTCTGGCGTGGGAGGCCCTACTGGTGGCTATTATGCCCCTGCCAACATAGCTCACAATTTCATGAGGGTACGCAAGCCTCTCCCCGCGACAAGGGGGCACCAATGGAGAGGTATAAATTAGTATAAAACTGATAAAAATACAAGGCGCGCAGGCAGCTAAATATCTTTTGCCCAAAAACGGGCAACAGCAACAGCATTGTCTGTAGCCCCCAAGAATTCCTCCTCTGTACACGAGCCAGGGCACAGTGGACAAGCATACAGGTGTGCAGGTGTATGTTCTGCTCCACAGTCACACCAGGTGGAGGGTTCTTCTAGGTCGTGCCCTTTTGCCAGGTTGCCTTTTGATCTGCCCACTCACCTTCTGGGTCTGTTCAGGGACTGACTTCCAATTTGCCCATTCTTTCCCCTGGAGGAAGACCCTCCCTCGTGGGGGTGCCATCCAGTTGGGATTTCCTGGTTGAGCTGCCCAGTGGGACACCCTTGCTGTTGCTGGTGGGATGCCAAGAGGAGTGGTAGTTCCCATGACGCTTTCCTTTGATTGGAGCAGGCCCGGATTAACCCCTTTTGGCGCCCTAGGTCACACTTTGGAATTACGCCCCCAAACCAACCTCTACCGCACCCACCTCCCCACTTTCCTTCTTTCCGCCTGACTCTCCTCTCTCACCGAGGGGCAGGATTCCTCCCAGCTGGCACACGCGGGCCTGGCTCCTGCCTTCGGTGCAGCAGTTGCCCAGGATTCTGAGGGTGAGGTCGAGGGTGCGGCGGGGCCTGGGGGCACCAGCCAGGACCCTCAGCAGCGGTGCCAGACCCCCCCGCTACCGGAAGCGGGCAATGCCGCCAACCTCCTTGATGTGCGGCGTGCGGAGGGCCAGCAAGGCCTCGCCCAGACCTGGCTCTGTGCCCTTTTCCAGCTGGGCCAGGCAGGAGCCCAGGGAGCCGCTCCCAGGCCCCTTCCCGGCCCCTGGGCCTTTCGGAGCCAGCACCCAGGAACATTGGGGAATGAGGCAGAGGCGCTCGCGCCCTCCTGCCAGGCGTGCATGCCCGGCAGCGGCCTCGGAGGTGGGGCTTCCCTCCGCATCCTCCTCACCGCGCCCTCCTTCCTTGAGTCATGCGATGAGTCAGGAGGTTGAGGCAGAGGGAAGCCCCGCCCCCGGGTCCGCTGCCGGGCAGGTGCGCGCAGAAGGAGGGCGCGAGCGCCTCTGCCTCCTCCAGCATGTTCATGGGTGCCGCGCTCTCATGCCCGGCAACGGCCCCGGGGGCTTCCCTCCGCCTCCTCGCGCCCTCCTTCCTTGACTAGGGGGCAGTGGCGATGGCGAGGGGGGGGCGCCATTCTCTCCTCCCCCGCCCCCTCGCAGCGCTCTCCCCCCCGCCCTCCCCCGGAGAGAGAGAGAGAGAGAGTCATCTCCATGCCGCGTGTTGCGGTTTTGTTTCAACTTTTTTTTATTGGTCTGTGAACTGCGCCCCCCTTGGCTTTGCGCCCCTAGGCCATGGCCTAGGGTGGCCTTATGGGTAATCCGGGCCTGGTGTCCGCAGGAATTGAGTATAATTCCACCTTCAATACAATATTGATTATTTTGAAGATAACTGTCCAATGACTTAAGTGTTTATTGATTTCGGTCCTTTTCCATTGGTGCCTATTGGTCGTATCAGTACTTACCTCTTCTTTGTGTCGATGCTATTGTTCACCTGCTTTGCCTGGGCAGACTTATGCCAAACCGGGCAGGCACCCTCGGCAGTTGAGTCAGACAGAGCCAGGGCTGATGCTCTCATGAATGTTAGGGCCTGCGCCCAGGGGCGGTCCTACAAGATAGGCCAAGTAGGCGGCCGCCTAGGGCGCCATCTGGGAAGGGGGCGCCATCCTGGCCTTGCCGATGTTCCTCAGACATTTACATTTACATTGGGATCCTAATTTTGGACTTATGGGAGACTCCTATGAATTATGAGTCGGGTGATAGGTAATATATTCTGATTTTGATGCATTTACATTGCATTTCTTGTTGATTATTATACAGTTCTGCTTAATATTGTCATACAATATAATACAAATACAATATAACAATAGAATAATGATATATTTTATATTACATGTAATATTACAAACAATATTGCAGTATAGTGGTATTGTACAAAATAGTAATATATAATATTTTATTTTACTTTATTTTGGGTTATTTGAGTTTTATAGAGTCATGAAAATATTTAGTAGAGGATAATTTTATTTAAATAAATAATGTTATTATTTTATAATAATAATATAGTAGAATGTTACATTATATTATCATGTCAATATATTATATTATAATTATATTGTAATGTAGTATAATATAATTATGATATAATATAGTATGAGTATGGTATAATATATTGTATATACATTGATACAATATAATACTACCAATGGTATTGTGATATTATAATTGTATATTTGTTTTACATGGGGGGCGGCCAGGGGCGGTCTAAGGTAATTTCAAATGGTAAGTGAACATTATTTTGGCGCCCCCCCCCAAAACATTATTTTGGCGCCCCCGTGCATACCCAGAAGCTCCTGTGCGCAGGTGAAGAAGCCTGTAAACACAGCACTCCCTATTCGGCACGCGCGCCCCCCTCCGCGCATGCCCAGAAGCTCCTGTGCGCAGGTGCAGAAGCGGAACATCGGCTGGACGCTGTCTGGCGGGCAAGGGAATGCGCCCTTTACCCAGATGGCGCCCCACGCAGCGGCGTCCTTTGCCTACTAGTAGGACCGCCCCTGGGGGCGGCAAAATAATGTTTTTTGGGGGGGGGCACCAAAATAATGTTCGCCTACCATTTAAAATTACCTTAGACCGCCCCTGCCTGCGCCCCATGCGCCGCCAGCGAGTGTCCGCAGGAAGTGAGAGTCCACCCACAGGTGTAGGTTGAACTAGGCATCCTGTGATGATTCTGCATGGCCTGCCAGGAAGGGGCCGAGGACTTCTCTGGACCTGAAACCCTGGACTCTCCGGAAGGCAGCCTAGGGGGGCCTTGGCTTTGGGGCTGCTGCACCCCAATGTTGATGGGGGAGGAGGAGGCACCTGAGCCCCACATTTTGGGAGGGGGGAGGTTACACAAACCAGCAAGAGCAGCCCTCCCCCTTGGGGTGGGGGTCACTGGGGTGGGGGCTCTGCAAGGCGCTCCTTGGCTTCCCTGGAGGAGAGGAGGAGCCCCGGCCTGGCCCGCCCCTCCTGCCCTGCTCTTGCCTGCCTGCCTGCCTGCCTCCTCCCCTCCTTCCCCGGCCGTGGCCATGGCTCCTGCTCCGGCCAGCCTTCTCCTCCTCCTCTTCTCCTCGTTCTCGGCTCTTCTGCTCCAAAGCGAAGCTGCCACCGCCTCCCAAGGGCTCCGGCACCCGCCTTCCAGGATAGGTACCGTTCATTGGGGGTGGGGGTCACTGGGGTGGGGGCTCTGCAAGGCGCTCCTTGGCTCCAACAGCATTGGGAGAGGGGGGGAGGAGGGGGCCATAGCACCTGCACTCCCCCCTGCCTGCCTGCCTGCCTGCCTGCCTGCCTGCCTGCCTGGCTGCCTTCTCTCCCTCTTTCATTCATTCATACCTCCTTTCCTCCTTCCTTCCTTTCAGTGTGCTGCTGTGTGTCCCATGTTACCTCCTCCTCCTCTCCTCCTCCCCTTCTTCCTTCCTTCCACCTATTCTTCCTTCCCCCTTCCTTCCCTTCTTCCTTTCTTCTCCCCTTCTGTCCTTCCCTCCCCTTTTCTTCTTTCTTTTCCTTCCTACCTTCCCCCCTTCTTTCTTTTCCTTCCTACCTTCCCCCCTTCTTTCCTTCCTTCCCTCCCTCTCTCCTTCCCTTTGTCCCTCCTTCTTTCCTTCCTTCTTCCCTTCCATCCATCCTTCTTTCCCCCTTCCTTCCCTCCCTTCCCTCCCTCTCTCCTTCCTCTTCCTTCCTTCCCTCCTTCTTTCCTTCCCTCTCCGTCCCTTTGTCCTTCCTTCCTTCCTTCCTTCCTTCCTTCCCTCCTTCTTTCTTTTCCTTCATTCCTTCCTTTCTTCCTTCCTTCTCTCCTTCCCTCCTTCTTTCTTTTCCTTCATTCCTTCCTTTCTTCCTTCCTTCTCTCCTTCCCTCTTCTTTCTTTTCCTTCATTCCTTCTTTCCTTCCTTCCCTCCCATCCCTCCCCTTCTTTCTTTTCCTTCATTCCTTCCTTCTCTCCTTCCCTCCTTCTTTCTTTTCCTTCATTCCCTTCTTTCTTCCTTCCTTCTCTCCTTCCCTCCTTCTTTCTTTTCCTTCATTCCTTCTTTCCTTCCTTCCCTCCCATCCCTCCCCTTCTTTCTTTTCCTTCATTCCTTCCTTCTCTCCTTCCCTCCTTTCTTTTCCTTCATTCCTTCCTTCCTTCTCTCCTTCCCTCCTTTCTTTTCCTTCATTCCTTCTTTCCTTCCTTCCTTCCCTCCCATCCCTCCCCTTCTTTCTTTTCCTTCATTCCTTCCTTCTCTCCTTCCCTTCTTCTTTCTTTTCCTTCATTCCTTCTTTCCTTTCTTCCTTCCTTCCTCCCATCCCTCCCCTTCTTCTTTCTTTTCCTTCATTCCTTCCTTCTCTCCTTCCCTCCTTCTTTCTTTTCCTTCATTCCTTTCTTTCTTCCTTCCTTCTCTCCTTCCCTCCTTCTTTCTTTTCCTTCCTTCCTTCTTTCCCTCCTTCCTTCCTTCTTTCAGTCCTTTCTTCCCTCCTTCCTTCCTTCCCTCCCTCCCTTCTTCTTTCTTTTCCTTCCTTCTTTCATTCTCTCCTTCCCCCTTTCTTTTCCTTCCTTCCCTTCTTCTTTCTTTTCCTTCCTTCTTTCCTTCCTTCAGGATTCCCTTTCTTCCATTTTAGTTCATTTTTAACAGAAAATACAATAATAATAATAATAATAATAATAATACCTGATGCCTTGCCTGCCTCTCCTCATAACTCGAGGAGGGTTAAAAAATTGAGAATGCACACATTCATCTGGAAAAAATATATTTAAAATGCACCAAGTAACACATAATTCCACAGAATACTTACTAGATTACACCAATCTAGTAAGTATTCATACTACAATATACATGCACACATTCTTCAACCACAACTGCACAGCTACACAACTTCTCTGCCCGGTGTACATCTCTATCCTGATTATATGTGATGCTACCGTGTTTCCCCGAAAGTAAGACAGCGTCTTACTTTCTTTCCCCCCCGAAAAGTCCCACTACGGCTTACTTTCGGGGTACGGCTTACATTGGCCGTACCCCCGGCCGCCCGGTCCCGTCTCCTCCTCCGCCGCCGCCGCCTCCCTGCGGCCGCCTCTTCTCGGATGGGAAGAGGAGGCTGCAGGGAGAGCGATCGCGTGGTTTCCCTGCAGCCTCCTCTTCGGGGAACGGAACAGAGGTGCAGAGGAGAGCCCTCTGCGCCTCTCTTCCATTCCCCAAAGAGGAGACTGCAGGGGAGCCCCGCGATTGCCCCCTGAAGCCCCCTCTTCGGGGACTTCCGCCGGCGCTTTCTTCCCGTCTCGCCGGCGGTGGCTCCGCCCCCCTCCCTTCACTGAAGGGAGGGGGGCGGAACCGGCGAGAGGGAGAAGGCGCCGCTGGGAGGAAGAGGAGGAAGAGGAAGAGGATGGAAGACGCCGCTGCCGCCCGCTGGCGCTCGAGGCCCGCTGCCGCCCGAGGCCCGCTGCCGCCCGAGGTACGGCTTACTTTCGGGGTACGGCTTATATAAGCCGACCCCTCTGACACCCCCGATACGTCTTACAATCGGGGGTGTCTTATTTTCGGGGAAACACGGTAAAATACAACTTAATATTTATTTATTTATTTATTTCCAACATTTCTACCCGGCTCTTCTCAACCCCCGAGGGAGGGGGGGGGGGACTCAGAGCGGCATAACAAAGGCAACAATCCGATGCCGAAACACAGAATAAATACAATATAAAAACCAAAAACATTCAGCATTAAAATACATTAAAATACAATTAACATTAATACATCATACACATTCTCTTAAGTTAAAAACAGTGTTCCGTTCATAACAGGAGCATTGAGCCATCTCCATCAACTTGCCATTACAGGTCCAGTCCAAAGTGCTGTATCGTGCTAATGTGCAAACGCCTGGTCCCATAACCAGGATTTCACTTCTTTCCTGAATGCCAGGAGGGATGGGGTTGATCGTATGTTGCTTGGAAGCGCGTTCCACAGACGGGGAGCCACCACCGAGAAGGCCCTCTCCCTCGTCCCCACCAACCGCATTTGAGAAGTTGGCGGGAGAGAGAGCAGGGCCTCCCCGGATGATCTTAGATTTCGAGGTGGGACGTAGAGGCTGATGCATTTGGACAAGTAAGCTGGACCAGAGCCGTATAGAGCTTTAAAGGTCAAAACCAGCACTTTGAATTGAGCTCGGAATTGGACAGGCAGCCAGTGGAGCTGACACAACAGGGGGGTGGCATGCTCCCTGTATGTAGCTCCGGTTAGTAATCTGGCTGCCGCCCATTGGACTAGTTGCAATTTCCGAACTGTCTTCAAAGGCAGCCCCATGCAGAGTGCATTGCAGTAATCTATTCGAGATGTGACCAGAGTGTGGACGATCGTAGCCAGATCAGACTTCCCAAGGTATGGGCGCAGCTGGCGCACGAGTCTTAACTGTGCAAAAGCTCCCCTGGCCACCACCGAGACCTGGGGTTCCAGGCTCAGCGATGAGTCCAGGATTACTCCCAGGCTGCGAACCTGCATCTTCAGGGGGAGGGTGACCCCATCCAACACAGGCTGTAACCCTATGCCCTGTTCGGCCTTTCGACTGACCAGGAGGACCTCTGTCTTGTCTGGATTAAGTTTCAATTTGCTAGCCCTCATCCAGTCCGACACAGCGGCCAGGCACCGGTTCAAGGTCTGGACAGCCTCCTTGGTGACAGGTGGGAAGGAGTGACAGATCTGGACGTCACCTGCGTACAGGTAACACCTTACTCCGAAACTCCGAATGATCTCCGAATGATAGGGTTAAGTGGGAATTTCCTGCTCTGCTTTTGTCAGTTTCTCTATAGTTTTAGAATTAATTTTTTGCATTTGCTTTATGTCCAGCAAGATCTTGACTTCTTGTTTTCACAGTAGTGAATAATTATCGCAAGCGTTCAGGCGGACGCTGACTTCTTGAGACAGGCTTTCTGCACTTGCTCAGGAGCCCTTTGCACCCCATTTCAGAAACAGTGATAAGCAGAGGTATTTTGGTGATACTGAGCATGCTTACCTTTATTACTTAAGGCAGTAAAGTTGCAACATGGTTTCCATAAACTGGCCAGATCCGGTTCACTGGTCAGGCCCCTCTCCCTTTTGGGTCTTTTGCGGACAAAGTTCACGAAAGAAAGAAGATTAAAAAAGTCAAGAGGCTTCATGTGTTGGCGCTTTATAGACCTCACGCTGCCAATACCATATGTGCCATCGCAGCAAGAATAATTGTGTTATTCTTAACTAATATGCATGCCCCGTTTGGGAAGGAGACAAATCTGGACCGTGGGAAAATGGAGGGGCTGAAGTTTCCGTGCACCCTCTCCAGAGCCCTGTTCAAAAGACAACCATGTTGGGCTGGAGAAAATCTCTCGGCATTACTTCGCGAACGAAGATTCTTAGGAAGGCCTCATCCCACACTTTTTACAAGCGTGTTGATGACTAAAAAGGCCAATCTGAGATAGGCAAGTCCGGTTGCAGAAAGCACAGCAGAAAGTCTCTTTGGGTGATGTTGTTTCCAAGTTGCGGTTCTTTCTGCGTTGTCGTTTCTCTTCAAGACCCGTTCGGTGTGTCTTCTTGAAAGAGGCCTCCGCATTGTGAATAGTGCGTCTCCATGCCTCCCGATGTGAGGCCAGGGTGGACCATTGTTGGTGATCAATCTGGCCGAGCCTGAGATGTTGTTTCAGGGAGTCCCTATATCTCTTTATGGGGGTGCCTCTCTTGTGCTGACCCGTGGCGAATTCACCATAGAGGGAGGCGGTGGTCCTCCATCCTAGAGACACGCCCTGCCGAGCGCAGCTGTGTTCTCAGTAGCATGGCCTCAACGCTGGTGATCCCTGCTTGCTCAAGGACAGTAACATAGTCGGTCCACTGTATATGTAGGATTGTGAGAAGACAGCGCTGATGAAAGTGTTCGAGGAGTCGTAGGTGTTGACGATAGGTGACCCATGTTTCAGACCCATAGAGGAGAATAGACAGTACGATAGCTCTGTACACACTGATTTTGGTGCTTTGCCTCAGGTACTTGTTGCTCCAGACTCTCTTGGGAAGCCTTGAGAATGCACTCTATGCCTTTGATAATCTGTGATCTATCTCTTTGTCAATCTTGGCGTCTGAAGAGATGATGCTTCCCAGATAGGTGAGCTGCTAAGCACAGATTTGCCTATGCTGACGTGGGGATGATAGTGTTCTTCCTGTGGTGCGGGCTGGTAGAGGACTTCCGTTGGAGACAATAATAATAATAATAATCTGTATTTGTACCCTGCCACCATCTCCCCGAAATACATATCAATACAATAACATAAAACAACATCTGGAGACAAGCTTTGGAAGGCTGTTGCAAGTGAGAAAATTTCTCTCTGCCTGGAGTGAGGCCCACTGGGTTTTGTGGAAGAGAAATAATAATAATACAGGGTAAACATTGCGTTTTCAGGTGTGATGGGAGTCAGCGTAACCGTTCCAGTTCCGAACAAGATTGGTTCTGTAGGTTTGTTCTTAAGCTGAATTTGTGTATAAGTTGGAACAGGAACATTTTTAATTGTTAACTCCAGCCAAAAACATGCATCTTTTCGCTTTGGGTCACATAGGGACAAATTGGGTCGCAGTCTGAGAGTGATCCTGGATTCATCGCTGAGCCTGGAACCCTAGGTTTCAGCCGTGACCAGCTGTACAACCAGCTGTTGCACAACCAGCTGTACCTTGGGAAGCCTGACTTGGCCACGGTAGTCTACATTCTGGTTACATCCCATATAGCAGGGGTCGGGAACCTTTTTGACTCAGAAAGCCATGAAAGCAAAATATTTGGAATTTTTTTTTCAGAGAGAGCCATATAAGTATGTATGTATGTATGTATGTGTGTATATATATATTTATATATATATATATATATAGAGAGAGAGAGAGAGAGAGAGAGAGAGAGATTGAATTCAACTCAATGTGAGTCTATACGTATATACGATGAGAAAAGGATTCCCCCGGCAGAATGACGGGACACTTCAGACCTGGCTCTGCAAAAGGCACGCTCAGGACTCTGGGAAGGAAGAGAAGACAGAAGGAAGGAAGGAGGGAAGGAAAGGGGGAAGGAAAGAAAGAAAAGGACAGAAAGAAAAAACAGAGGAAGTAAAGGAGGGAGGGGAGAGGAAGAAAGAAAAGAAGAAAGAACTATGGAAAAGGAAAAAAAGAAAAGCAAGGAGGAGACCAGGGGGGGGAAAAGAAAGAAGGAAATGGGAAGGGAGGAAAGGAAAGGGTGGGGAAAAGAAAGGGAGTGAGGAAAAAGTAAAATAATGAAGGGAAAAGAAGAAAAAAGAAGGGGAGAGAGGGAAGTGAATAGAAAGGAAGGAGAAGTAAGGAAGACTTTGGGGAAAAAGAATAGAAGAGGAAGGAAGAGGGAGGAAGAATGGAGGAAAGAAGGAAGGGGAGAGAGGGAGGGAAAAGGAAGAAGAGAAGGAAAGGGTGAAGGGGAGAAAGGGAGGAAGGAAGAGGGAGAATGCAGGAAAGAAGGAAGGAGAGAGGGAGGGAAAAGGAAGGAGAGAAGGAAAGGGTGATGGGGAGAAAGAAAAGGAAGGAAGAGGAAGGAAAGAAGGAAGGAAGTGAAGGGGAGAAAGAAAGGAAGGAAGAGGGAGAATGCAGGAAAGAAGGAAGGGGAGAGGGGAGGGAAAAGGAAGGAGAGAAGGAAAGGGTGAAGGGGAGAAAGAAAGGAAGGAAGAGGAAAGGAAGAGGAAAGAAGGAAGAGGGAGAATGCAGGAAGGAAGGGGAGAGAGGGAGGGAAAGGGAAGGAGAGAAGGAAAGGGTGAAGGGGAGAAAGAAAGGAAGGAAGAGGGAGAATGCAGGAAAGAAGGAAGGGGAGAGGGAGGGAAAAGGAAGGAGAGAAGGAGAAGAAAAGGGTGAAGGGGGAGAAAGAGAGGAAGGAAGAGGAAGGAAGAGGGAGAATGCAGGAAATCTATTGTAAATTTATGATGTTTTTAGATTTTAAATGTTAGCATTGGATGCTTGCTGTTTGCCGGTCTGAGTCCCTCTTCGGAGGTGAGAAGGCCGTCGGGGTATACAAGTTTCTAATAATAATAATAATAATAATAATAATAATATCAGGGCCGTGAAAGGGGTGGCTTCAAACATCCCAACCCAACGAAGTTAACCACTATTGTGTTGCCCGAGCAGTGTGCGGGCGCGCATTGTCACAAAGGAGACACTCCCACCGTCGGCATCCCACAACATTTGTTTTGGATGGCCCTACAAAGTTTCCTCATGGCCTCACAATACAGGTCCTTCTCAAAAAATTAGCATATAGTGCTAAAGTTCATTGTTTTCCATAATGTAATGATAAAAATTAAACTTTCATATATTACACACCCACTGAAATATTTCAGGTCTTTGTTTGTTTTGTACTGATGATTTTGGCATACAGCTCCTGAAAACCCAAAAAATACTGTCTCAAAAAATTAGTATATTTGGTCGGATGGAATATGCTAATTTTTTGAGATATGTATGCCAAAATCATCAGTATTAAAACAAAAAATGACCTGAAATATTTCAGTTGGTGTGCAATGAATCGAAAATATATGAAAGTTTAATTTTATCATTACATTATGGAAAATAATGAACTTTAGCACTATATGCTAATTTTTTGAGAAGGACCTGTATATTCAGTTCCCATTTTGTCACATGCCATCTTGACATAACGTCCTCCCCATAAGCGGAAAAGATTTCGCAACAGATCACAGCGGCATTCATGCCCTTAGCATTTAGGTAGCATATTACAGCACGAAGAACTCTGCACTTTGAGGGAAACTTCACCATAATGCCAGTTGATGATCTACTGATGACTGGCACTGCTCGGTCGCTTCCACTGGCGTCCCGTTGCATGGCAATGATATCAACTTCCCCCGAGAAAATTCCCCATGAGAGCTATGCGCCTTGTAACCTTATTTATTTATTTATTTACATACTTACTTACTTTATTTATATTCCGCTCTTCTCACCCCGAAGGGGACTCAGAGCGGATTACAGATACACATACTTTAGCAGACAATCCCTGCCGTTTCCACATACACACATATAGACGAACAGAGGCAAACTCTGGCCACCAGGGGGAGCTGGCGCACTCCTCATCTCTCAGCGTTCCCAGCGTCCCTTGTTGTTCCTTCCGTATTCCTCAGCGTTCCTGGAGTTCTTTAATGGCCTCATAATTCAGTCAAAATTTGCCTCCCCACTTAATGTGGTCCCTTTATCTCCTACTTGACAGATGCAACTGTCTTTCGGGCTGCAAAGGTCGGCAGCAGGCTACACTTAAAAGTCGAGCACCCACCTTGACCCGGGCAGGTCTCGAACTCATGACCTACTAGTCAGAGATATCTTATGCAGCTGACACTTAGCCAGCTGCGCCACATTCCCGGTACTTTCCAGATAACCTTCATAACTCCTAGAAGTGGATTTCCCTTCCTTCCGAGGTTTAGATCCCTCTGTCTTCCTGTTGTCTCAGCCCTGTTTTTAACTGTGAATTGTTTGTAAGTGGGATGTTTGTAACTCAGGGAAGGCCTGTATTTGTTTTCAGGGGTGATTGGAGCCGGGATCGGGGGCACCTCCACCGCCTATTTCCTGCGCCAGAAGTTCGGCAAGGATGTTTCCATCGACGTCTTCGAGCGAGGCGAGGTGGGCGGCCGCCTGGCGACCATCGACTTGGAGGGGAGACTCTACGAAGCCGGGGGAGCCGTCATCCACCCGCTCAACCTGCACATGAAGCACTTCGTCCAAGAGCTGGGTAATAATAATAATAATAATAATAATCTTTATTTATACCCCGCCACTATCTCCACAATGGGGACTCGGGGCAGCTAACATGAGGCCAAGCCCTTCAAAAATACAATACAACACAGTAAAATGCAAAATTTTACTGTGCCTCCCTGCCCGGACCCTGGACTTACATCCCTGGCTCCTCCGCCATCCCCTTTTCAGGGGGTGTGCCGGAAGCTGAGCCCCCCAGTGCAGCCAGTGCAGCCACCAATGGGGACTTAACAACGATACTCCCTATTGCAGTGGTCAGTGGGCTGGGAGGTATGGCGGGCGCAGGCCGAGTGCAAAGAAGTATGCGAGAACAAGGGAGGTCGCATTATGACCTCCACGCTTCTGACCTGCGTCCTATCCTAGGCACACTGATGACAGACATCCAGCTTCTTCCCCTTCCTTTCTGGTGTTGGTGAATGCTAGGTCAATTAGGAACAAGACATCTACCATCAAAGAGTTCCTCACTGAATTAACACCGGACCTTTTTTGCATAACTGAAACCTGGCTCCAAGACAGCGATAACACCTGCCCACAAGAACTAGTTCCCCAGGCTATGTTGTCACCCACCAGAATAGGAACGGGAAGCGGGGGGTAGCTTTGCTCTCCCGAGATATGTTAGCCCTCAGAGCGGTGCCTGCACTGAATGCCCCAGGTATCGAATCTGTCGGGTTGGTGTGGGACGCCCGTGAGAGTATAGCCTTTCTGCTGGTGTACCGAGCGCCCAGCGCACCAGCAGAGAGCCTATCCCTGCTGCTAGAGACTGTGTCGGACTGGGCATTGAGGTTCCCCAGGCTTATCGTCCTGGGGGACTTCAATGTCCACGCTGACACAGCCTCATTGTCACTAGCGGCAGTGGACCTAGTGTCTACCATGGCAACACTAGGCTCTCGCTCTGTGAATCGGGACCCACCCACCAGGCAGGTCATACCTTGACCTTGTCTTCAGTGCGGGCGTCCAAGTGACCCTAGCCTCTACCATCGAGTGCCGTGGTCGGATCACTGTGCTCTGAGGATCCGGATTGAGCATGCCCTCCGCCCTGCAAGGGCGCCGAACAAATTTGCTTCGCCTGGAGACTTATGGAACCAACCAGGTTCCTGAATGCTCTGAGGGATCTGGAGTCTGTCAGCGTCTCAATCGATGAGCAAGTTAACATCTGGAACACTAGACTATCTAACGCTCGATGAGATTGCCCCTAGACGCCCTCCGGCCCCGTCCAAGTCGGTCTCCCTGGTTCACCGAGGAGCTTAGATCGACAAAACGGGAAAAAGAGACGGCTAGAGGGCAAGTGGAGGAGGCTCCGTGACGAAGGCCGCGAAATCGCTTATAAGCTTATTATGGAGACTTATGAGCAAGCTGTCAAGGCCGCGAAAAATTCATACTATGCAACCTTGATAGCGTCCGCTAGCTCACGCCCGGCTCAATTGTTTAAAGTGATTAGGTCTTTGACGATGGTTCCTACCATCCCAAAAAATGATGATCAGGCCCTAACTGCCGAGGTTTTTCAGAGCTACTTTATGGACAAGATTTCGCCCTCCGCCGGGACCTTCCTCCTACTCTTGATACAGTTAGCGAACTTGAGACTCCGTGGCCTCTTGCCGGGCCCACCTTCGACCGGTTTCGACCACTGGGCGAGAAGCTGTTGATAGGATAGTCACTGCAGCTAGATCGACCACTTGCTCCCTCGATCCGTGCCCTCCTGGCTGGTGAAAGCTTGCCTGGAGGGGCTCACGTGACCCCTGTTGAAATTAGTTAACAGCTCCCTTGAGCAGGAGTTTTTCAGGGGATTGAAAGAGGCAGTGGTCACTCCATTGCTGAAGAAGCCGAACTTAGATCCCTTCCAACTACCGCCCTGTATCGAATTTGTCGCTCCTGGGCAAGGTGGTTGAAAGGGCAACAATGGAGCAGTTGCAGTCCTACCTAGATGATGCAACTCGGTTCGACCCCTTCCAGTCCGGCTTCCGTTCGGGGCATGGGACGGAGACTGTGCTGGTCGCTGTCACAGACAAGCTGCGTCGCCAACTAGATCAAGGTGGATCGGCGCTGCTCGTGTTATTGGACTTCACGGCAGCGTTCGATACTGTCGATTATGATCTTTTGACCCACCGACTGGCCGGGGCCGGGTGAGGGTCAGCCCTTAGCTGGCTGTCCTCCTTCCTCCGGAACCGGTCCCAGCGAGTGAGAAGGGGTGAGGTTGTCTCGGCGCCCCACTTCATTGTGGGGTGCCTCAGGGGCAATTCTCCCTTTATTATTTAACATCTATGTCCGACCACTTGCCTGGTTGGCACGCGGCCAGGCTGAGTGTCACCAGTATGCGGATGACACCCAGCTCATTCTGGGGATGGAGGGCCAGCCAGACTCCACCCGATAATTTCCATCGTTGCGCAAGCCGTCACTGGATGGCTGCGAGCCAGTAGGTTGAAGGTGAATCCGACAAGACGGAGATCCTGTGGCTGGGTCGCCTGGGTACGGGGATCCGCCTGACCCTGGACGGGGCGATACTTCGCCCGTCTTCATCGGTAAAGAGCCTGGGAGTCACGCTTGACTCGAGCTGTCGATGGAGAAGCATATTTCCATCGCCAGCGTGTGGTTTTCACCATCTCCGACAGGCGAGGAGACTGGCTCCCTACCTGTCCCGTCACGACCTAGCCACAGTGGTCCAAGCCACGGTCATCTCAAGGTTAGACTACTGTAATGCCCTACATTGGCCTTCCCTTTGGCAGTGATCCGAAGCTCAAGCTGGTGCAGAACGCGCAGCACGGCTGGTGGCAGGTTCTCCATCACGCTGCCACATCACGCCTGTGCTGCGTGAACTGCACTGGCTTCCGATAGAGCACCGGATCACCTTCAAGGTGCTGGTCTTGACCTTAAGGCCTTGAATGGTCTGGGGCCAGTGTATCTAAGGGACCGCTCCCATTACAGTCCACCACGACCACTGCGATCCGAGTCCCAAAACCTCCTGGTGGTGCCTAGCCAACGATCCATCCACCTAGGATCAACGCGGAGGAGGGCATTCAGTGCCGCGGCGCCGGTACTGTGGAATGCTCTTCCCCCCACAGTCCGAGCACAGGCCGATCTACTAACATTCCGCAGGGCCTGCAAAACCTTCCTCTTTGCTCAGGCGTTCGGTGTTTAGAGACATATGTGTGTTAGGCTGTGCTCTAAACCACGCTGCGCACTGGTAGTAGCAATTTTAACCATGTTCTGTTTTGTTCCGTTTATGACTTATATGTAAGTCGCCCTGAGCCTGTGGGATAGGGCGACTAATAAGTCGAAGTAATAAATAAATAAATAAATAAAATGCAAAACAAAATACATCAGAAATAATGATTAAATAATAATAATATAAAATTACAATAATAAATGAAATAATACAGGAAATTCACACACAAGAACCGAATAGGATGGGCAGGCCAAATGGACACGATAAAATGAGATAGGAGTAGGAGATAGCAAATGAGGGGGCCCTAGAAAATGAAATAGTAAGGACAGACTTTCAGTTTAGATGGGGAAAAGGCCATAGGGGAACACTAGATGGTGCAACACAACTGAGGGGATGGTCACTCTTCAAAGGCCTAGAACAGGGGTGGGCAACCACGCCCGGGGGGCAATGCGGCCCTTTGGCCGATTCTATCCGGCCCTTCTAAGGGCCCAGGCAGGCAGGCTCGCTCGCCACTTGCCTCGCCCTGCCCGCCGCTCGCCTCGCCTGCTCGCCTGCGCACCCTCTCGCCCGCTCCGGCTCTCCCAGCGCCGGCGACAGCAAGGCCAGGCAGGGGAGGCAAGCACCCCTATATTATAATTTCAATATGTTATAATGTCTCTCTCTATATATATACTATAATATAATAATTATGATATTAATACTAATAATATATGAATATTTCTTGATATATTAATATGTTAATATTAATGATGTGTAATATATAGTAAATATAGTACGTGAATAAGTAAATAAATTATGTAGATTAGCATGTAGTTCCGCCTTTAGGTGCGGCCCTCCATAATATGTTTTGGCTCTCCTGTGGCCCCTTGGAAAAAATAATTGCCCGCCCCTGGCCTAGAATGTGTGAGAGGACGCAGACCTATCTCTCTAGGAAACCCAGAGCCCTGCCCTCCCTGTTGGAAATGACCACCTTCTTCAAGCCTTCTCTAGTATTCTGTTTACCTATGATCCTGTTGATTACTGTTTCCTGTATGAATGTTCCATAACACAAATAAACAAATACAGTACACAGTAGCTTTACACACAGCAGCCTCACACTGGAACTTTCTCACACAGGGATTCCCTCACACTCCTCAGAACAATGCTAGCTTTGGCCTACAAACTCTCCTTAGGACGATGCAAGCTTTGGCCCACTGAGTCTAACACACCTCAGCCTACCCACTCTCCCCAGGGCGGCATTAGCTTTCGCCCACTGACTCCAACAGGTTTCGGTCTACTCATTCTCAGGACAACTACAAGCTCTGGTCCACTGACTCTTAACACGCTTCAGCCTACTCCCCCTCCTCAGGACAACATTAGCTTGGCCCACTGACTTCAACAGGCTTCGGCCTACTCACTCTCCTCAGAACAACACGAGCTCTGGCTCACTGACTCTAACAGGCTTCGGCCTACCCACTCTCCCCAGGACGGCACTAGCTTTGGCCCACTGACTCCAACAGGTTTCGGCCTACTCATTCTCAGGACAATACAAGCTCTGGTCCTCTGACTCTTAACACGCTTCAGCCTACTCCCTCTCCTCAGGACAACATTAGCTTTGGCCCACTGACTTCAACAGGCTTCGGCCTACTCACTCTCCCCAGGATGACACTAGCTTTGGCCCACTGACTCTAACAGGCTTCGGCCTACTCACTCTCCTCAGGACCACACTAGCTTTGGCCCACTGAGTCTAACACACCTCAGCCTACCCACTCTCCCCAGGGCGGCACTAGCTTTCGCCCACTGACTCCAACAGGTTTCGGTCTACTCATTCTCAGGACAAATACAAGCTCTGGTCCACTGACTCTTAACACGCTTCAGCCTACTCCCTCTCCTCAGGACAACATTAGCTTGGCCCACTGACTTCAACAGGCTTCGGCCTACTCACTCTCCCCAGGATGGCACTAGCTTTGGTCCACTGAGTCTAACAGGCTTCGGCCTACTCACTCTCCTCAGAACAACACGAGCTCTGGCCCACTGACTCTAACAGGCTTCGGCCTACTCACTCTCCTCAGGACCACACTACCTTTGGCCCACTGACTCTAACAGGCTTCGGCCTACTCACTCTCCTCAGGACCACACTAGCTTTGGCCCACTGAGTCTAACACACCTCAGCCTACCCACTCTCCCCAGGACGGCACTAGCTTTGGCCCACTGACTCCAACAGGTTTCGGCCCTACTCATTCTCAGGACAATACAAGCTCTGGTCCTCTGACTCTTAACACGCTTCAGCCTACCCCTCCTCAGGACAACATTAGCTTTGGCCCACTGACTCAACAGGCTCTCGGCCTACCACTCTCCCAGGACGGCACTAGATTTGGCCCACTGAGTTCAACAGGCTTCGGCCTACTCACTCTCCTCAGAACAACACGAGCTCTGGCCCACTGACTCCAACAGGCTTCGGCCTACTCACTCTCCTCAGGACCAAACTAGCTTTGGCTCACTGACTCTAACAGGCTTGGACCTACTCATTCTCCTTAGGATGGCACTAGATTTGGCCCACTGACTCTAATAGGCTTCGGCCTACTCACTCTCCTCAGGACCACACTAGCTTTGGCCCACTGACTCTAACAGGCTTCAGCCTACTCACTCTCCTCAGGACCACACTAGCTTTGGCTCACTGACTCTAACAGGCTTGGGCCTACTCATTCTCCTCAGGATGGCACTAGATTTGGCCCACTGACTCTAATAGGCTTCGGCCTACTCACTCTCCTCAGGACGACACTAGCTTTGGCCCACTGACTCTAACAGGCTTGGGCCTACTCACTCTCCTCAGGATGGCACTAGATTTGGCCCACTGACTCTAACAGGCTTCGGCCTACTCACTCTCCTCAGGACCACACTAGCTTTGGCCCACTGACTCTAACAGGCTTCGGTCTACTCACTCTCCTCAGGACGACGCTAGCTTTGGCCCACTGACTCAGGCTTCGGCCTACTCACTCTCCTCAGGATGGCACTAGATTTGGCCCACTGACTCTAACAGGCTTCGGCCTACTCACTCTCCTCAGGACCACACTAGCTTTGGCCCACTGACTCTAACAGGCTTCGGCCTACTCACTCTCCTCAGGACCACACTAGCTTTGGCCCACTGACTCCAACAGGCTTCGGCCTACTCACTCTCCTAAGTACACTAACTTTGGCCCACTGACTCCAACAGGCTTCGGCCTACTAAGTCTTTCACTAAGTCTTTCACTGGTTATAAATAATACCCAGTTAATTTTTAATATTTCTCTATATTTCTAATAATAGTATAGCACAATATAGTAATCTATATATATATAAAAATCGAGTGGTCGTGGGATGTCCGTTATGCACGGCAAAACTATACACCCCATAAACACAAATCCCACGACACACATTCCCCCAGACCACGAGGTACATACATAGCACAAAAATCCCAACTACCTACCTTCCAACCCCCCAAAACGACCCCAAAAACCGCCCATTGCATCCCATTCTGCGCTGGCAAGCGCAGGAGACAGGGAGGGCATCGCGCAGGCGCACTCAGACCCCCCAACCCACCAACCCATCCCGTCGCCCTCTCCTCACTCACAGGGACCTTCGCAGCCCACCTCCTACCTTTAACCCCCAAAACAGCCCCCAAAACCTCACGGAGCCGGGTCACGCGGCCGCCGCCATTCCCGCCTCCTCCGCTGCCTTCTCGCCCTCCTCCGTCGCCTTCCAGGGGTTTACAGACCCGCCGCCGCTCCTCCACCCGGGTGCTCTGGCCGGGTGTTGTCGCCCTCCTCTGCCTCTCGGCCTCGCCCGTCTCCCTGCCGTTCCTCGCCCGCTCGGGCGCCACCGGGACCACCTGGGAAGCGAGCGAGGAGGCCGTGGAACAGCCGCCCACAACACCACCCACACCACCCGGGCCAGCCGCGCCCCCGGTCCGCCAGCCCTCAAGGAAGCAGGAACGGCGCCACCCGCACGTCCCCCGTTCCGGAGCAACTCTGGGGCGCCGAACTACACTTCCCAGAAACCTCCGCGGCCGGAAATAGCCCTGCGGGGCCTTCTGGGAAGTGTAGTCCCATGGAGCACTTCTCCCCAGGAGAGCTGGAACTTCCCAAGAGAGAGAAAGGGTGAGTGAAAGAGAGAGAGTGAGAAAGAGAGAGGGGGGAGTGAGAGAGAGGGGGAAGTGAGAGAGAGAGAGGGGAGAGTGAGAGAGACGGGGAGAGAAAGGGGGCAGGAGGAGAGAGAGAGAGACGGGGGAGTGAGAGAGAGAGAGAGACGGGGGAGAGGGGGGGAGGAGTGAAAGAGTGAGAGAGAGGGGAGAGTGAGAAAGAGAGAGTGAGAAAGAGAGACGGGGGAGTGAGAGAGAGAGGGGGAAGTGAGAGAGTGAGAGAGAGGGGCGGAGTGAGAGAGAGAGAGAGGGGGCAGGAGTGAGAGAGTGAGAGAGACGGGGAGGAGAGAGAGAGAGACGGGGGAAAGGGGGGCAGCAATGAAAGAGTGAGAGGGGGAGAGAGAGAGAGTGAGAAAGAGAGATGGGGAGAGAGAGAGTGAGAAAGAGAGAGGGGGAGAGAGAGAGAGAGGGAAGTGAGAGAGTGAGAGAGAAGGGGGACTGAGAGAGACGGGGGGAGAGGGAGGGGGCAGGAGTGAGAGAGTGAGAGAGACGGGGGAAGTGAGAGAGAGAGGGGGAGAGGGGGCAGGAGTGAAAGAGAGAGAGAGGGGAGAGTGAGAGAGAGAGAGTGAGAAAGAGAGAGGGGGAGAGAGAGAGAGAGAGGGAGGGAGAGAGTGAGAGAGAGGGGGACTGAGAGAGACGGGGAGAGAAAGGGGGCAGGAGGAGAGAGAGAGAGACGGGGGAGTGAGAGAGAGAGAGAGACGGGGAAAGGGGGCAGGAGTGAAAGAGTGAGAGAGAGGGAGTGAGAGAGAGAGTGAGAAAGAGAGACGGGGGAGTGAGAGAGAGAGACGGGGAGACAGAGAGAGAGGCAGGAGTGAGAGAGTGGGAGAGGGGGGAGTGATAGAGAGAGAGAGAGAGAGAGAGAAAGAGGGGGAGAGACTGAGAGAGAGTGACAGAGAGAGAGAGGAGAGAGAGAGACGGGGAAAGAGGGAGGGAGGGAGGGAGTGATAGATAGGAATAGAGAGAGAGAGTGAGTGGTAGATAGAGAGAGATTGGGTGATACACACAGAGTGAGTACACAGATATAGAGAGACACACAGAGAGCGAGTGATAGAGACAGAGTGTGATGGAGAATAATATACACAGAGAGACACAGTGATAGATAAAGATAGGGATAGATAGAGAGAGAGAGAGAGACAGACAAACACAGGAAGTTATAGAGAGAGAGAGATAGGTAGATAGGGATAGAGAGAGAGAGAGAGAGAGAGAGAGAGACTGAGAGAGACACAGAGAGAGAGAGAGAGAGAGAGAGAGAGAGAGAGACACAGAGAGAGAGACATGGCACAGCAACGCGTGCCGGGTTCAGCTAGTACATAATACTAATATTGTTCTGTGCTTATAATATAATATATTTTATACACATATAATATTGATAATATTATAATGTAATACAATATAATAATACAATATAATAATTATGTATTTCAAATGACATGTAACATTACTAATAATATTACAATATACTGGTATAGTACAATATGGGAATGTATGTTACTAATATTGTGCTATGGTAATAATATAATGTATTGTATTTACATATAACTTGTAAGCCGCTCTGAGTCCCCTTTGGGGTGAGAAGGGTGGCATATAAATGTCGTAAATAAATACATCTCCGTTCCAAATCCCTCTTTTTTTTCCCCTCTTGCCAGGGCTTTCCGTTCCCAAGGGTCAGGATGGGCTCATGGGCATCTACAACGGGGAGGAGTTTGTCTTTGAGGAGAGCAGTTGGACCATCTGGAACTACGTGAAGATGCTCTGGAATTACGGGCTGAATGCCCTGCGGATGTCCATGTGGGTGGAAGAGGTCTTGGACAAGTTTATAAGGTAATCGGCCCCGAATTGGGATTATCTTGGCTGTTTCGTGCATGATGTGAACTGAGGTTTCCAAAGAGCATTGGTGTCACGGTCTGCAGCCCGCCTTCTAAAGCAGACCTGGGCAACCTACGGCCCGCGGGCCAGATTCGGCCCGGCAGCCGATTCTGTCCGGCCCGGGGAGGACGTTGGGGGCGGGGCCAAGAGGAAGGGGTGCCGCTGCAGCCATCCCACCGCGGGCTGTGGGGCCTGCGTCGGCAGACAGCCCGCCGCTCCGGAGAACAATTGGAGGAGCGGTGGCTTTGGAGTGCCTGCCATCCCGGGAGGCGATCCGGGCCTGCAGCGGGAGCAGTCGGCGACCTGCGGTGGCTGATCGCCCTGGCAACCCGGAAGACTTGATAATTATTATATTATAGTTGGTGTGTGTGTGTGTGTATAATATTGAAATTATAATATAACATTATATTATATTATTTATTATATTATATTATTATTATATTATTATAAAATTATTATAAAATAATAATAAAAACCACTAAAATAAAATAAAATGAAATTCAAGAAGACAAGGTGCGAACCAAGATAGAGGCTGACATCTTCAAGAGAGGAAGGGTCCCAAGATGGAATGGCCCAATGGACCCAGCCCAGAGGATGGCACTAATGGAATGGACTAATATGGACTAATGGCAGACCCAATACCGGAAGGCCTCCGGTATTGGGTCTTCCGTTAGTCCATATCTGTGAATGAAATGTATTATAACAGCAAACAGGCCCGAAGTAAAAAACCCATATTGGGCTAACGGAAGACCCAATACCGGAGGCCTTGACAAAGCTCCGCCCGAGAGCAAAACGGAGGACTAGCGGCCCGACATTCTTTGGCATCGCCAGCCTGTTGGCCCTTGGTTAACATCTAATAATGTGGAGTTATTTGCTCTCCTTTTGTGTCCTATTGTGGTGCTGGATTTAGCCTATTGTGGCGAAGAGGACTATTATTAGAACTTTTTGGAACTTTACGCGGACTTTGCGCCTGGATGACCATGAGCTGAATATATCCCGGATTCACCGGCGCTTGATCTTTTGAGGTTTGGAATGCCATGCAAGCATTATAAGCCCATTTGGGCTATTTATATGTGTGCGTTTAGTTCTACGTGTTAAGTGTCTTGTCCTCTTCTCCTGTATAATATATACATTTTGATATTGATATATTGCCTTGTGTAATAGTTTAGCCTTAGACGCCACATTGTCACGGGGTGTCCACGACATGCGAGTGTGGAGAAGAGCAAACCACAGACCACCTACTACAACGCAGCCTGAGCCCCGCCACATGCACAATGGAGGACCTTCTTATAGCAACACCAGAGGCAATCCAAAGGGCCAGCTACTGGTCAAAGGACATTTAGTATCATGCCAAGTTTGCAAACTTTGAGTTTTTCAAAAAATGCAATACTGTTTGGTTCCTTTCTGACACAATAAATAAAATAAGCCTTAGTAGTATCAGGCTGTTCCTCTTCCTGGGACTAAGGTTTTGCTGCTGCTGGGAGGAAGCCCTCTTCCCCATCATCCTCATCTTGCCCCATGGGCCTGGCAATTGGGCTCGACGCTGCTATAGGAGCCCCCAACCCTGAGAAGCTGTTCCTCTATTTTCAATACTGATTCAATGAAATCTCATGTAATGATGCAATACTGAGTATAACTTCTCGTTGTGCCTGTTTGGCGGTGGTCATATGCTACATGTGTAATCTGAGAATGGCTTACTGGTAAATGTTTTTGGGAACAACTGGAAGAACCAGTTCGTGGCTGAGCTGGGCTTCCTAGCGTCCTGGTCCAACACCCAAAACCAACATACTGACTCCCTAAGGCAACTTTTGCCCGTGCTCCTTCCTGAGCCTTTGGTGCAAAGTCCCTCTTACTTAAAGCTCCTCTGTCTCCCCTTTCCGACTCCAGCATCTACCGCTACCAGGCGCACGACTATGCCTTTAGCAGCAGCGAGGCTTTGCTCCATGCCCTCGGAGGGGCCCCGTTCATTCAGATGCTGAACCAGACCATTGATGAATCCATGCAGAAGGCCGGCTTCTCCCAGAAGTTCATCCGCGAGATAGTCGCCCCCGTTATGAGGGTCAACTACGGGCAGGGAGTCGGCATCAACGGATTTGTGGGTGAGTAGGGTTTGCAGAAACTGTGAGGTTTCCTCAGGAAGACCGATGCCCTTCTTACAGCCGAACTGACTGTGCAGCCATTGCAACTCCACCAGATATGGTCACAATGGCCAGTCTGTGTCTAATGGACAATGGAGGCGGTTGGAAAAACTCATTACATTTCCACCTCCAGATGCGGACTGATGACTATGTCAGTACTGTTGTTTAACTGGGATGAAACATTGCTTATTAGGCCTGGAAAATCATGGTTCTAAATGGTTCTAAAGTACTTGTAAAACTAAAGTTCTGGTGGTGAACACTAGGTGGCGCTGGTGCTTTGCTTCTACAGTGTTGCTAAAGTTCTGGTGGTGAACACTAAGTGGTGCTGGTGATTTGCTTCTACCTTGTTGCTAAAGTTCTGGTGGTGAACACTAGGTGGTGCTGGTGCTTTGCTTCTACCGTGTTGCTAAAGTTCTGGTGGTGAACACTAGGTGGCGCTGGTGCTTTGCTTCTACAGTGTTGCTAAAGTTCTGGTGGTGAACACTAGGTGGCGCTGGTGCTTTGCTCCTACGGTGTTGCTAAAGTTCTGGTGGTGAACACTAGGTGGCGCTGGTGCTTTGCTCCTACCGTGTTGCTAAAGTTCTGGTGGTGAACACTAGGTGGCGCTGGTGCTTTGCTTCTACAGTGTTGCTAAAGTTCTGGTGGTGAAAACTAGGTGGCGCTGGTGCTTTGCTTCTACAGTGTTGCTAAAGTTCTGGTGGTGAACACTAGGTGGCGCTGGTGCTTTGCTTCTACAGTGTTGCTAAAGTTCTGGTGGTGAACACTAGGTGGTGCTGGTGCTTTGCTTCTACCGTGTTGCTAAAGTTCTGGTGGTGAACACTAGGTGGCGCTGGTGCTTTGCTTCTACAGTGTTGCTAAAGTTCTGGTGGTGAACACTAGGTGGTGCTGGTGCTTTGCTCCTACAGTGTTGCTAAAGTTCTGGTGGTGAACACTAGGTGGTGCTGGTGCTTTGCTCCTACAGTGTTGCTAAAGTTCTGGTGGTGAACACTAGGTGGTGCTGGTGCTTTGCTCCTACAGTGTTGCTAAAGTTCTGGTGGTGAACACTAGGTGGCGCTGGTGCTTTGCTCCTACGGTGTTGCTAAAGTTCTGGTGGTGAACACTAGGTGGCGCTGGTGCTTTGCTCCTACGGTGTTGCTAAAGTTCTGGTGGTGAACACTAGGTGGCGCTGGTGCTTTGCTCCTACAGTGTTGCTAAAGTTCTGGTGGTGAACACTAGGTGGCGCTGGTGCTTTGCTCCTACGGTGTTGCTAAAGTTCTGGTGGTGAACACTAGGTGGCGCTGGTGCTTTGCTTCTACAGTGTTGCTAAAGTTCTGGTGGTGAAAACTAGGTGGCGCTGGTGCTTTGCTCCTACAGTGTTGCTAAAGTTCTGGTGGTGAACACTAGGTGGCGCTGGTGCTTTGCTTCTACCGTGTTGCTAAAGTTCTGGTGGTGAACACTAGGTGGCGCTGGTGCTTTGCTCCTACAGTGTTGCTAAAGTTCTGGTGGTGAACACTAGGTGGTGCTGGTGCTTTGCTCCTACAGTGTTGCTAAAGTTCTGGTGGTGAACACTAGGTGGCGCTGGTGCTTTGCTCCTACAGTGTTGCTAAAGTTCTGGTGGTGAAAACTAGGTGGCGCTGATGCTTTGCTCCTACAGTGTTGCTAAAGTTCTGGTGGTGAACACTAGGTGGCGCTGGTGCTTTGCTCCTACAGTGTTGCTAAAGTTCTGGTGGTAAACACTAGGTGGCGCTGGTGCTTTGCTCCTACAGTGTTGCTAAAGTTCTGGTGGTGAACACTAGGTGGCGCTGGTGCTTTGCTCCTACAGTGTTGCTAAAGTTCTGGTGGTAAACACTAGGTGGCGCTGGTGCTTTGCTTCTACAGTGTTGTTCAAGTTCTGGTGGTGAACATTTCAGAACTCCAATAAAACTTTCAAAATTTTGTTATAAATGGCAGTTCCTAATTGGTTCTGTCTTAAAAATAACCAATAATGAAATAATAATAATAGTTTTGAATGTTTTGTTGGAATCCAAAACACCTGGAGGGAGGGCCCAAGCTTGCCCATGCCTGGTTTAAGTGGGAAACCCGACTGCTTTTGTATCAAGGGGCCCTTCCTGTTCTTGGGGCTTCACTTTTCTCTTCTCCTTCCCTGGCAGGCGCAGTCTCTTTGGCCGGAGCAGAGAGTGGGCTTTGGTCAGTAGAAGGGGGCAACAGGTTAGTATGCGTCGGCCTCCTCTACGCTTCGAAAGCCCAGCCGATTCCCAGCACTGTGATCTCTGTGGAGGAAACAATGCGGCCCAGAGGACGCTCAGGTGAGGCGGCATGGACCTCCATTTTAGTTAAAATATGGAGGAATAGGGACATAGGGTGTATAAAGACATGGAAGACACAGAAAAGTTGAGTTTCCTACTTCTATTCGTTACACCATGTAACACGGCTTTTGTTGCCGTGTTACATGGTTCTATCATAGTGGTTCTCAATTCTAATTGGTTCTATCATAGTGGTTCTCAATCTTCCGAAAGCCACGACCCCTTGATCCAGTTCCTCATGTTGTGGTGACCCCCAACCATAACGTTATTTTTGTTGCTACTTCAGTTTGCTCCTGTTCTGAATCGTATTGTAAATACCTGATATGCGGGAGGTATTTTCATTCACTGAACCAAATTTGGCACAAATACCCTATATGCCCATATTTGAATACTGGTGGGGTTGGAGCGGTTGATTTTATCATTTGGAAGTTGTAGTTGCTGTGATTTATAGTTCACCTACAATCAGAGAGCATTCTGAACTCTACCAACAATGGAATTGAACCAAACTTGGCACACAGAACTCCCAGGAGAAAACACTTTCAAACCAGGAACAGAAACTTCTTCAAATGTTATATAGCAGGGCTCTCAACTGGCGGCCCGGGGGCCGTACACGGCCCCCCAGCCTGTTGGACACGGCCCCTGCTATGCCCCTGGCCGCCATTTTTTTTTTTAAAAAAATTAATTTTTTTAAAAATGGCGGCCGGGGGGGGGAGGCGGGGCAGGGAGGAGGAAGTGAGCTGGCTCCTCCTCCTTCGCCCTTCCTCCTTCCCCTCCCTGCACCGCGGCTCACGATTGGAGCCGCGGCGCGTCCGCGGGGGAGGAGGAGGGGCGAAGGAGGAGGAAGTCAGCCGGCTGCCTTCTTCCTCCTTCGCCCCTCCTCCTTCCCCTCCCCGCGCCGGCGCTCAGGATCGAGGCAAGGGCGCGCGCGCGGGGAAAGATGAGGGACGAAGGAGAAGGCAGTCAGCTGATTGCCTTCTCCTTTCTCTCTCTTTCCCCCCGCGTGCGGGGATCCTGGGTGCCGGCGCGCGCGCGGGGAAAGAGGAGGAAGAATGACAGCTTAGGAGGGGGCTGGGGGCAGGGCTGGGGGAGGGGCCTGGGGCGGGCCCCCCCCAGGTCATCAGTGACCTCAAGTCCGGCCCTTGGCCGGTTAGAAGTTGGACAGCACTGTTATATAGTGATAGAAACAAACTCTAGTGTTTTTCAACCTTTTTTGAGTCGCGGCATATTTTTTACATTTCCAAAATCCTGGGGCACACCACCAACCAAAATGACACAAAATGACACACTAACACAGGAATACATATAGTTAATATGTTTTTAAATGTATTTATACACTCAGTGTGAAACCTGGGCCTGTTTCGATGAACACAACATCGATATCCTGGCAGGAATGGCAGAAAGACACAAACTTCCCAGACATAACTCCCGTAACCAAGAGAAAATACTATAAGAGTTTGGTGGGTTTTGGAGTTGTAGTTCACCTATATCCAGAGAGCACTGTGGACTGAAACAATGTTGGATCAGGACCAAACTTGGCATGAATACTCAATATGCCCAAATGTGAACACAGATGGAGTTAGGGGAAAATAGACCTTGACATTTGGGAGTTAGTTTCTGGGATTTATAGTTAACACACAATCAAAGAGCATCCTGAACTCTTGCAACAATGGAATTGAACCAAACTTGGCATATTGAACTCTCATTACCAACAGAAAGTACTGAAAGGGTTTGCTTGGGAATTGACCTTGAGTTTGGAAGTTGTAGTTCACCTACACCCAGAGAGCACTGTGGACTCAAACAATGTTATGTTATGTTCTTGTTTGTTTTCTATCCAGAATCACAATGTTGGAAGGAGGCTCACCACTTTAAGGCCCCTAAAACAGGCATGGGAAAACTTCGGCCCTCTGGGTGCTTTGGACTCCAACTCCCACCATTCCTCACAGCCTGAGGCCCTTTCCTGCTTTAGTGGCTGAGGGGGGGAAAGGAAAAGGGCCTGAGGCTGCTAGGAATGGTGGGAGTTGGAGTCCAAAACACCCGGAAGGTCCAAGTTTGCCCATGCCAGCTTTGGACAGAGACCTCTTCCTCCCCCTCCCCCTTTGCGCCCTTTCTTCCCCCTCCTGCCGAACACTTACTTTTTCTTCTCCACTGCCGCTATTTTGATCCAAGGGGACAGCATGAGCGTGTTCAGGCGAGGGGGGAGGGAGGAGGACGTGACCCATGCGGGCGCTACTGCGCAGACCCGCCCCAGAGCAAAGCGTCAGCAAAGCGGGCAGAGCGAGGCTGGGAAGAAGGGAGCCTGAGTGGAGAAGGAAAAGTGTTCGGCAGGAGGGGGAAGAAAGGGGATTGGAGGTTCCCATTTCCCACGGCACACCTGATGATCGCTCACGGCACACTGGTTGGGAAACACTGCTCTAGGCATTCCTCAGGAATTGCCTTCGTACCTATTCCAACAATGGTCCACACCTGTTGTTTCTCTTAATGGTCCTGCTGTTAAGTCTACTGATGTTTTCTTTTTCCTTTCAGGAGAAGCCATGAAGCTGTACGAAGTCACCTACAACTCCACCTCGGGAGTGACGTCTGATCTTTACGATATTATTCTGATCGCTACCCCCTTGCATCGCAAAATCGCCAACATCACCTTCCGCAACTTCAAGCCGCCCATTCCCGAATTCTCCAAACCCTACCAACAGATCATCGCTACTTTTGTCCATGGGAACATCAACGCTTCCTTCTTCGGCTACCCAGACCCTTCCCAATTCCAGTTAAGTAGCATTTTCACTATGGAAAACCCCAAGCTATTTGTCAACAGCATTGGCATTGTCTCTCCCGTTGACAACAACACTAAAGCAGCAGAAGGCTCTCCGGTCTGGAAAGTGTTTTCTCCCCAGCCCCTGACCAAGGCGCAGCTGGACTTGCTCTTTGCCTCCTACGATGTGGTGGAATCGAAGAGATGGCTGGCCTACCCTCATTACAGCCCCCCCGAGCAGTGCCCGCCCCTCGTCCTCCATGACCGCATGTACTACGTCAACAGCATAGAGTGCCTTGCAAGCGCCATGGAAATGAGCGCCATCTCAGCCAAAAACGCCGCTCTCCTGGCTTACAACCGCTGGTACGAGCGGACGGACAAGATCGATCAAGAGGATTTGCACGAGAAACTCAAGACGGAGCTCTGACGCTGAATGGGCGTCTTCTGAAAAGACCGAAAACGCCTAAAATGGCCTGCTTATTTTGAGCCAGTTTCTCTTCTGTTCATTTTCGTAATGTGTTGTGTGGTAAAACTACTACTTTAAAGTACTTTTATCCAGGTGATTTCTTTTTGTAACGAAGTTCTCTGCAGTTATTATTTTTTCTCAGTCCCATTAGCCAATGGAAAACAGACATGGGCTGCAGGGGTCAAGAATGTTTGCAATCAACCTGGACATCAGGTTTGAAAAGGTTCATCCCACGCATTACAAATCCTAGTATCCCTAAGCATTCGCGTTTTGGAATGAGCCTACGGTAGCACAATTCATGAAACCAGACCTGGGCATCTTGCGGGCTGAATGCGGCCCGCGGGCCGATTCTGCCCGGCCCGGAAGAAGGGCATCGGGGGGTAGGGCCATTTCTGCAAGAGGAAGGGCTGCCGCTGCCACCATTCCATCACGGGCTGTGGGGCCTGCGTCGGCAGACAGCCCGCCGCTTCGGAGAACGATCGGAGGAGCGGCAGCTTTGGAGTGCCTGCCATACCAGGAGGCGATCCAGGCCTGCAGCGGGAGCAGTCGATGACCTGCAGCGGCTGGTCGCCCTGGTGTCTTCCGGGTCGCCAGGGCGATCAGCCGCCACAGGTCGCCGACTGCTCCGCTGCAGGCCCGGATCACCTCCCGGGATGGCAGGCACTCCAAAGCCGAGATGGCAGGCACTCCATAGCAGTGATCAGTCGATCGGGAACGCCTGATGCAACGGCTGGGGGCGAGAGCGGGCAAAAGGCCTGCAGCCTCCGATCGTCTGCTGCTCTGCTCTGCTGCAGCGGCGGCTGGATCCGCTTTGTCATCCTCTGGGCTGGGGCCATTGGGCCATTCCATCTTGGGATCCTTCCTCTCTTGAGGATGTCAGCCTCCATCTTGGTTCATACCTTGTCTTCTTGAATTTCCTTTTACTTTAGTGGTTTTTATTATTTTATAATAATGTTATAATAATATAATAAATAATATGTTATATTATATTATAATTTCAATATATTATTATGTATATATATATATATACTATAATATAATAATTATATTAATACTAATAATATATGAATATTTCTTGATATATTAATATGTTATTAATGATGTGTAACATATAGTAAATATAGTAAATAAATAATGTAGATTAGAATGTAGCTCAGCCTTTAGGTGCGGCCCTTCATAATATTTTTTGGCTCTCGTGTGGACCCTTGGAAAAAATAATTGCCCACCCCTGCATTAAACCCTTGTGCCGGCAGGACTGAAGACCAATGATTCAGAGGTTCGAATCCAGGGAGAGCAGGTTGAGCTCCCCCTGTCAGCTCCAGCTCCTCATGAGAGAAGCCTCCTACAAGGATGGCAAAACATCAAAACATCCGGGCAATGTCCCCTGGGCAACGTTCTTGCAGACGGCCAATTCTCTCACACCAGAAGCACCTTTCAGTTTCTCAAGTACATTGGGACGTGAACTCATAACAAGTGAGTGAAGCTTTCACAAAAGAAGAAATGTTAACCCAGTTTTAACAATTTATTTTTTTAAAAATCACACAAGGAATGGGGAATTTCCCCGTATCTTGTACAATACAAAATAATGGTAGAAAAAAAAGGGAATCACATTGTGGTCCTGTCCAATGGTTCCTTCACACTCGTTCCAAAGCTTCTAGCATAATAATACTGTTTCCTCGTATTACCTAGGAAGCAAAACAGTGGTGTTAAATGGCAGCCTGTCACTAGTTAGAGACATAAGAAAGTTGAAAAAGGCATAACCTCAAAAAGAGATACAGGCAGTCCCTGGCTTTCAAACAACAAGGGTGGGACAACAGGAAGTGAGATTTGGCCATGTGTAAATATATGAGGGGAAGTCCTAGGGAGGAGGGAGCCCTGGAGACTAGGACACAATGGAGCAAGGGCTTCGAACTACAGGAAAGAGAGAACATTCCACCCAAACATAAGGAAGAACTTCCTGATTGAGAGAGCTGTTCAGCAGTGGAACTCGCTGCCCCACAGTGTGGTGGAGGCTCCTTCTTTGGAGGGTTTGAAGCAGAGGTTGGATGGCCATCTGTCGGGGGTGCTTTGAATGCAATTTTCCTGCTTTTTTTGGCAGAATGGAGTTGGACTAGATGGCCCACCTGGTATCTTTGAACTCTAAGATTCTATGGTAGGCTTATTGTTTGTATGGAATTTGTATGGAAGTTGGGACATTTTTAAAGTGTAATTCCAGCCAATATATATATGTGTGTAAGATTTTGAGAGCATAGGACACACACATAAAATACACATAAAGAGACAGACATATCAACAATATTTTTATTACAGGCTGTCCTTGAGCAATGAACATCCAACTAGCAAATTACTATGTTTTAATAATAATAATAATAATCTTTATTTGTAGCCCGCCACCATCTCACTGGGGCGGCTTACATGAGGCCAAGCCCAACAACACAACAACAAAGTAAAAACTATCATAAAAACAATATATTCAATTACTTAGAACATAAGCTATAAAAATACTACAACCAATATCAATTATAATAAAACCATTCATGACACAAAACAGTGTTTTTAGATGGAGTTACACTTTCAATAGTCCCTGATCCGATTTACATGCAAATTCGACTTACTGTAAGAACAAACCTACAGAGCCGATCTTGTTCATAAATGGGAGCTGCCTGCATTTCCTATCATTCCTTTCCGAAGGTACAGCACATCTCAAACCATTACTGCAATTTCAATCTGCCTGTGCTTACCACCATCCCGATGTTATTCTGCTGTCCGCCTTGGGCCATTTCCACGCACTCGTCTATCACAAGATTCATAAAAGGATCGAATCCTCGTAAGATCCCCTGGACATGCCGGCCGCCATTTAATTTCACTGTAAGGAATGGTCAACCTGTTAGTATGCCTGTTCTCCATCTCCATATAAATATTTATTTATTTACTATATTTCTACCCCGCACTTCTCAACCCCCCAAAACAGGGGACGGGGGACTCAGGGCAGCTTACAAGGCACAATTAGATGCCGGCAACCATCTATATATATATGAAATCCTCCATGTCGTGTTTCCTGGCTCCAAAACAAAGAAACCACACAAGGCAGAAACTCAAATACAGCCCACATACACCCAAAACCCTACTCGCTATGTTTTTAGCCAAAAAAACCCTTTTTTAAAAACCTAGCCAACGGCCAAAAACCCTAAAAAAAACCTTTGGGACTACAAGTCCCAGAAACCCCTGCACCTGGAACAAAAAAACCGCCCATGGCCTTGGTGCGCGAAACAGCGCCTACTCTTCCCTCTCCCAAACAGAAAAAAACCTCCCTTAAAGCTCCCTCCGCAAAGGGCAGCGAGAGAGAGCAAGGGAGCTGACCTTCCCCTCCTCCCTTCCCCCCTTCGTAGGGGGACGGCCCAAGGAGGAGGGAGGGAGGAAGGGCCTCCACGCACTGCTGGGCGGGAAAGGAAGAGCCGGAGGGAAAGGAGGCGGTCAGGCCTCGCTGCTGCTCCTGCCCCACGCCGTGCTCCTCCCGCCGCCCTTCCAGGCCCCCGCAGAAACCACAAGGAAGGCCCTGGCGGCGGCGAGGAGGAGGCGGACGAGGAAAAAGTAAGGAGTGGGAAAGGACAGAATAGAAGGATGGAAGAGGAGAAGAAAGGAAGAGACCAGGAAGGAAGGATGGGGAAGAAAAGGATACAAGGAAGGAAGGAAAAAGGATGGATGGAAAGAGGGGGAAGGAAAGAATACAAGGAAGGAAGGAAGGAAGGAAGGAAGGAAGGAAGGAAGGAAGGAAGGAAGGAAGGAAGGAAGGAAGATGAAAGGAAAAAGGATGGATGGATGGAAGGAGGGGGAAAGGATACAAGGAAGGAAAGAAGGGAGAAGAAAGGAAGGAAAAAGGATGGGTGGATAGAAGGAGGGGGAAGGAAATGATACAAGGAAGGAGGGGAGAAGAAAGGAAGGAAAAAGGAAGGAAAGAATACAAGGAAGGAAGGAAGGCAGGAGGGGAGAAAAAAGGAAGGAAAAAGGATGGATGGATGGAAGGAGGGGGAAGGAAATGATACAAGGAAGGAAGGAAGGGAAAAAAAGGATGGAGGGAAAGAAGGAAGGAGGGCAGAAGAAAGGAACACATACACACAGAAGGGGTTAGCCACAGACTATGGCACAGCAACGCGTGCATGGGCCAGCTAGTACACAATATAAAAACACTAATACAACAAGATTAAAACATCAGTGTTACAACAATTATCAACAATCAAATTAAATTCAAAATTCCACCAATAACAAGTCCACATTCAATCAATGGCAGAAGCCATATTTTCATGTATTTTCATGTCCGTCGTCATATTAGTCCGTTCCAAGTAAAGTGCTGCAGTTACTGTGCAAAGTTCAGTGTTACAGGGAGGCAGGGATTACAAGGCTAATATCTTTCACTAAATCGTGGTTCACATAAGGAGATAAAATTGCATTCGGTGTATAAGTATCACTGTATGATTTCTATCTCCTTCTGTCCTTTATTTGGAGAATTCAATGGCCCTGCAGACAGGAAAAAATTTGCTACTATTGCAAGTAGCATCAGAGAAAACATAACAACAACAATACATGTTATGAGTTATTCCCTCTGCTTTAGGGGGAGAAGAATACAATTAAAGCACAAGACCATTCAAGTAAATATATTTGAAAAACGCAGAAAAGAGATTACAACATGTTACAATCATTCATACGGTAGCAATAAAATTATATTTTTTTGTGGAGCAAGAAGGGGTTGGAAATCGTATCCATATGAAGCAACGGCTGCTTATACAATCCCTGGAAGGAAATAGTAGATGGCAATGTGCATTTTCCTCGAAAACCTCAACAAAGTATTTTTTACTCACATGACAGCTTCTTATCCATAAATCTGAAATTTAAAAGGAAAACGTATAAGGTTATTTGATGTCAATGTATAAGTCTTATAGGACTAACATCTGGCAAATTTATCCCTATAATCTTTATTAAATTAATAAAGAGGTTTCCCAATATCAATGAGTCTCCCAAAGCAGTTACTCTACTTCCAAGTCAAGAACGGGAAACGTAATGTTGTTGGACAGGATAAGAGATTGAAAGATGAGGTTAAAACCAACTCTAAAAACTGTGGCATAGACACTGGGAAGCCCTGGCCCTTGAGTGCTCTAACTGGAGGTCAGCTGTGACAGCAGTGCTACAGAATTCAATGGAGGGCGAAAGAAAGAAATGTGCCAAGAGGAAGGCACGTCAAACCAACTCTGACTGGGTCCGTCTTCCACCTGGAGAGATTGAAAGAGGGGCTTAAAGCTAAACTTAAAAACTATGGCAGAGACAGCAAAAGAGTACTGGGAAGCCCTGGCCTTTGAGTGTTGGAAATGGAGGTCAGCTGTGACCAGCAGTGCTGCAGAATTTGAAGAGGCATGAATGGAGGGGCAAAAGGGAAAAATGTGCCAAGGCGCATCAAGCCAATATAGTAATACATAATACTCATATTAGAATACAATCAAAGAGTTGGAAGAGACTTCGTGGACCAACCAGTCCAACCCCCTGCCAAGAAGCAGGAAAATTGCATTTAAAGCACCCCCGACAGATGGCCATCCAGCCTCTGTTTAAAAGCCTGTGCTAATGATATAATACATTGTCTAGATCAGGGGTGCTCATTAGGTAGATCTTGATCTACTGGTAGATCTTGAAGGGCATCCTGGTAGATCCCAGGCAGATCCCAGGCAGTGTGTATGGCTCCCATGCCATTTGTCAGGAATGCTCAGGGGCTTATTATGCTCACATTTAGTTGAATTCACTCTTAAAATGTATTATATGGCTCTCACTGAAATAAATTTCCTAATATTTTGCTTTTATGGAACTCTGAGTAGTGGGTTGGGAGATCTTTGGGACTTGGTCGTTTTATAAGTAGCTCGCATGCTGGAAAAGTGTGAGCACCCCTGGTCTAGATTAAGGTCAAGGTTTTCCCCTGACATTAAGTCCAGTCGTTTCCGACTCTGGGACTCAGGTGCTCATCTCAATTTCGAAGCCAAAGAGCCAGCGTTGTCCATAGACACCTCCAAGGTCATGTGGTCAGTATGAATACATGGAGTGCTGTTACCTTCCTGCCGGAGCAGGACCTATTAATCTACTCAGATTTGCATGTTTTCGAACTGCTAGGTTGGCAGAAGCTGGGGCTGACAGCAGGAGCTCACCCCACTCCCCGGATTCAAACTTGTGACCTTTCGATCAGCAAGTTCAGCAGCTCAGGGGTTTAACCTACTCTGCCACTGGGGATAATAATTAATAATAATTTTATGTCTCTATACCGCCCCTCTCAGCCCGAAGGTGACTCGGGACGGTTTACACAGGCAGTCTCTACCCTCAATACAACACAGCAACAAGTCAACCCCCCCCCCGAAAAAAATATAATAATAATTTAACAATTAAAAACATACAATTGCAGCCTCAGCGTCATGTTGAAATCAGTTTCCATCACATCGTCGTCATTCCATATATCCAATTAAGCCTTATATTTAATCAGGAAATGCCTGCTCAAATAACCAGGTCTTGGCTTTCTTGCGAAATGTCAGGAGGGAGGGGGCCGATCTGATGTCTTTAGGGAGGGTGTTCCAAAGCCGAGGAGCCACCACTGAAAAGGCCCTGTCTCTCGTCCCCGCCAGTCGTGCCTGCGAAGAAGGCGGGACCGAGAGCAGGGCCTCTCTGGATGATCTTAAACATCTTGATGGTTCATAGGGAGAGATGCGTTCAGACAGGTAAGTTGGACCCGAACCGTTTAGGGCTTTAAAGGCTAAAGCCAGCACTTTGAATTGTGCCCGGTAGCAAACTGGCAGCCAGTGGAGTTGTGAGCTCTCTGAATGGTGCTCCCCCGATCAACCTGGCTGCTGTCCGTTGGACTAGTTGCAGCTTCCGAACAGTCTTCAAAGGCAACCCCACGTAGAGAGCGCTGCAGTAATCTATACGGGATGTAACCAGAGCATGGACCACCGTGGCCAAGTCAGACTTCCCAAGGTACGGGCGCAGCTGGCGCACAAGTATAATAATTTTATATTTAATATTACACGTAATATTAAATCTAAAATAGTACATAATACTACTATTGTGCTGTGCTGATAATATATTGTATAGACATATAATAAGGATAATAATTACAAGATAATAATATAATATAACAACTTTATATTTAATATTACACATAATACTACTAATAGTATTACAGTATGGTGGAATAGCACAACATAGTAATATATAACACTAATACTGTGCTATGCTAATAATATAATATATTGCAAGTACATATAAATGTCGTAAAGCCATAATCAGAAGCCTTGCAAGTTTGAATGACTCTAGCTTTTCGTAGCTCTATGGGCGAACATGGTTGGCGCAGTGCATGCTGGGAAGCGAGTAGGCCCCAAGCGGCCTAGCGGTCTCCCTCAGCCCTCTTCGTTCCCGGCCCTTTCGCGTTCGATCCCCCCGCCGCCGCCCCGGCTTCCCGGGCCTGGACTCACTTCTTCAGCTCCGGCGGGTGGGCTTTGCTCATGGTTGCTGCTGCTCCTCCGCGCGCGCCGCTTCCCTCGCGCTCGCTCTCAGAACGCTCTCCTCCGCCTCAGCCAGCGTATGACGTCACCGCGCTGCGCCCGACCAATCAGGGAGAGCCCGCCGCGAAAGCGCCAAAGGCTGGGCTCCGCCTCCAGGAAACCATAAACCCCGCCTCACTTTAGCAACCAACCAATCGGTGCGGGGGAAGGAGAGATTAAGCCCCGCCCCCGAAGGCGTGTCTTCCAATCAGAGGCCAAGCAAATGAAATCCCCTTCCATTCCCTATTTTGAGAGGCATCTTTTTTTGTTTGCAGGGATCCGCGCGGTCCTAGTGCGCGCCGTCTCCTCTGTAGCAGCACGTGGTGGCCCAGCTCAGTCCTTTTGGCCTGGTGGCAATTCCCGGGACCCAAGAAAGGATCTTTCCCAATAACTGGGAAATAACTTGAGAAAGGCATAGTGTGCCAAGGTTGGTCCTTATCAGTTGTTTATTTGGCTCGCAGTGGTCCCAAAAAGTGAGTGGAGGTACTTCAAGTCCCATCATCCATGGTCCATCCTCCTCCAAACGCCACCAGAATGTGGAGTGGGTCATGGGGACTCTGTGTCCCAAGTTTGGTCATGATCAAGCACTGGATGAGGGTCGCAGCGGGCTCGGGAAGTGAGTGGAGGTACTTGAAATCCCATCATCCATGATCCGCCCTCCTCTAAACTGCAGTAGGATAGAGTGTGGGTCATGGGGCACTGTGTGCCAAGTTTGGTCTTCATCCGTCTTTGTTCAGGGCCGCAGTGGTCTGGCGAATGAAGGGTTTGAAAGTACTACAAATCCCATAATCCATGGAGGTACTTCAAGTCCCATCATCCATGGTCCACGCTCCTGCAAACTGCAGTACACTGTAGCGTGGATCGTAGGGGCTCTGGGTGCCAAGGTAGGTTACTGACAATTCAGGCCATACACAATGTCCCATTAACTGGGGCCTTGTCGGGAAAATCAAGTTAATGAAGCCTTATAGTCAATTTTGGGCCTAGTCTGTGATTTGTAGGTTTAGGAAGCCTTACTGTTAATTCAGTCAGGCCCTTTCAAGCCCTTTATGTAGTAACTGAGGCCTAGTCAGGAAAATCAAGTTTAGGAAGCCTTGCTGTTAATTCAGTCAGGCCTTTTCAGGCCCTTTATGTAGTAACTGAGGCCTTGTCCGAAAATCAAGTTTAGGAAGCCTTGCTGTTAATTCAGTCAGGCCTTTTCATGCCCTTTATGTAGTAACTGAGGCCTTGTCCGGAAAATCAAGTTTAGGAAGCCTTGCTGTTAATTCAGACAGGCCTTTTCAGGCCCTTTATGTAGTAACTGAGGCCTAGTCCGGAAAATCAAGTTTAGGAAGCCTTGCTGTTAATTCAGTCAGGCCTTTTCAGGCCCTTTATGTAGTAACTGAGGCCTAGTCCGGAAAATCAAGTTTAGGAAGCCTTGCTGTTAATTCAGTCAGGCCTTTTCAGGCCTTTTTTAGTAGGCCTTTTCAGGCCCTTTATGTAGTAACTGAGGCCTTGTCCGGAAAATCAAGTTT